>PVKA01015267.1:0-50475 GCA_004027165.1 Ctenomys sociabilis
ATTGCAGTACAGGTTCTCCTATGTCCTGAGTCTTCGCTGACCTTGAAAGGCTAGGTCCAAAATGTTGGCTGGCCTTGTGGCTCTTCTATTTCTCCAACTCTGACTTGGGATCTTAGGTTGTTAACCATCCAGAAGAAAAGCTGATTAGTATCCTGCAGCTTATGCCATTCACTTTGCCTTATCTGACTCAATTGATTTTTACTTGTTGTACATTTCCTTTTGTATTTCTGCTTTTCGCTTGTTATACTAGGGAGACTATACGATATTTACACATGTGTGTCTGGTTTATTTCACTTATGAGTATATGTTCAAGTGGCATCCACTTCAATTTAGGACAAGGTATACAGGGTCTGTAGGGTCTCAATACATGGATTGGTGATTCTCCTGTCTTCAGTCCCCCAAGTGCTGGGATTACAGGCTCTCACCACCATGCCCAATCTCAATCGCCACCTCAGTATGCCCCGTGGGCGGGGCCGGCACAGCCCCGAAATCAAATCCTGGCCACTGTGCTCTGCCTAAGCAGGCGCTTTAGTCCACTGAGCTATTTGTTGGTTTCTAATGATTCTTTTTACTTTAATATATTTGGACTTATAGAAAGTTGCAATGAATTCCCAGACACCCTTCGACTAGTATCCTCCCCATCCATATAATTGTTCTGAAGTTCTTCAGTAATTTGCATACAAGATACTTTCTACTTCTCAAAACGTTGCCCAAATACAAGAAATTCTCATACATATTGGTGGAACAACTATTAAAAATCAGTTATTTTAACAATTCTATCATTTTATCTATGGAACTTATTCATATTTGTCATTACTTCCTCAGTATCCTGCGTACAGAATGCATCATTGCCACGATGAATTGATGAATTATGGATCGCAGACATGTACTAATAAAATTTAAAACTATTAAAGTGAAGAACATGGAAATAAATTTCTAAACATTGATTATAAAAAAGAAGTTTTTATTTTCTAATTAGTTTTTTTTTGTTTTTGAAAATCTAATGAGATGTTATACCTTTCCATTTGTATTTCCTCTTTTGATTTCTTATACTAGGGATATTATACGATATTTGCACATGTGTGTCCAGTTTATTTCACTTATGAGTGTATGTTCAAGTGGTATCCGCTTAAATATAAATGCTTCAAGTTTATAATTCTTTATAGCTGAGTAATACTCCATTGTATAAAAATATTACATCTTTTTCAACCATTCCTCATGTGATGGACATCTTGATTGTTTCCAAGATTGGGCTATCACAAATTGTGCTGCTATAAACATAGGTATACATATATCACTATGACATGATGTTTTCAGTTTCTCCCAGAAAATTCTGAGTAGGGGGATAGCCAGCTTGAATGGGATTTCCACTCCTAGTTTTGTGAGGAGTCTCCACACTGATCTTCACAATGGATGCTGTAAAAAGAATTTAGTCAGATAGTTAGGGTAAAATGAACTACATATGTTGCAGGGTAATAATTAGCTTCGCTTCTGGATGGTTAATAACCTAAGTTTGCATATCAAAAATTGGATAAATGGAAGGGCTGCAAGGCCAGCCAACATTTTGGCCCTAGCCTTTCAAGGTCATTGAAGACTCAGGACATAGGAGAACCTGTTCTGTAACATCATGGAACCCAGTTGTGTCCCAAATTTTCTGACCAAAGAGATTATGGAGCCACAGAGGAATGTGATCAATGATGTCTAGTGTGCCTAAGAAGAGTCACATGGAGAGAAAACTTTCTCTCAGGCTTTCACAGAGGACAAACTGGTCAAGCAATGGCTGTGACTCATCCACATGGGTGACACTGACAAAGGATCTACAAAGTGAGTTGCAGGGTTATAGGATAAACCCTCAGGGGACTTGACTGACCTCTTCAGATACAAAAGTTACATTTTTTGTTATATAGATCTTGCTTTATCTTGGTCTTAACCATCCAGCAGAAAAGTACAAAAATGAGGTATATAAAATAAGACCATAATAATAAGCTGAGCTGTAAATGGCTCTAGTCAACAACTTCTTCTGACAACCCATTAATATTGTGGACTGTTGGACTGTGTTGGATTGTTTCGATGAATTCAAGCACCTATAATAATTGAATGACAATAGAATACCCATCTTTGACAGGACTAAGCAAAAGAAGGGGGATACAAAGGAAGAACCATTCTGTGTTTGTATGCACAGTACAGTTAGGATAAATATGCAGTACTTTTGTGTAATTCTATGAGAAAAAAGATTTGCCCCTCTATTAATAGTGTTTGGACAGGATATCCTGTCTGCTTCTTGTACTGTGGATAACTGCTAGGAAAATAACAATGTAAAAAGTATTAATTATTGAAATTGTACTATAATTCAACTTTATTAATACATTGCAAAAAGTATTAATTATTGAAACTCTACTATAATTCAACTTTAAAAAATATGATAAGTATGCAGCTACATTCTCTTAATTCATTGATTAGAGGCATCTGCTCTAATAGTGTTTGTAAACAGAATATCATGTATGCATGTTGTATAACAAAAAATCATTACAAAAACAATATGCAATGTATTAATTATTGAATCTGTCCTACTAATTTGATTTGAAACTGTCTCATTGCTATTTGTCCTTCAATAAAATAAAAAAAATTCAAATCCATAGGAAAACAAAGAAAACTCATTTAATCAATAAAACATTAAGTATTGAATTATACAATAAAGAATTGGAATAATAAATGCTCATTGAAAATCCAAAAAAAAAAAAATAAATAAAAGAAAGAAAATCTAATGGGAGATGCACCTACATTTTCAGTAAAATTTTAATATTATTTATTGTTTAATTTTTTTGAAGTGCGAATGAACATGTAATAGTAGTACATATTAACAGAGTGCAGTGTGATAGTTTAATACACGGGTGAGCACAAATTGATCAGATGAATCAACATTTTCTTCTCCTTGTCTTTTCTTTGTATTCAGAGCCTTTGAGCGCTCTTCTTACAGCTCTTCATAAAATGTGGAGTAGGTTATTGTGACCTGGGTAGCTGTGTGAACTGTGTATTCTGACCTGTTAGATAGCCACTCACTGCTCTGGCCAGATTGATGGTGGTATTGGATGGAAAACTAGAAAATAAATTTGGAGACTTGGGACCATAGGAAAAGATAGCAAATTCTCTGGGGACACTTACAGTACCCCAGAAGGAGGGTTTTGAAGAGCAGTGTCAGAGAGGCAAGGAGACAGTAGAACTATGAAAGGGTGAGCCCTGAACTTTACTACTGACCCTGTGCTCATTTTCTAAAATGGCCTTGGACACTCTGCAGAAGATCCTGAAAGATGGATTTCTCTGCCCTGTAACCAGCAGACCCCAATGGGAGCAGGTGAATTCACACAACTGAAGCTACATTTCTTGGCTGTGGTCCACACCAAGGAAGCTCATTAGAGCACAGGTCACTTCAGGATCACTGCCCAGGTCTCTGAATCACATGGCAAGAGAGCTATGTGCCAGTGGAAGTCAACACCAGCAAGAAAAGGAAGAGCACTTTTCCAGGGCACCCCATGAGGCAGTGTCCCCTGGTTAACAAGCCTGCTGTCAGTTGCCACCACTTGTACAAAGCAGGTGCACAGGAGCAGCGCAGATCAATGAAGAGCTGAAGGACAAAGAAATCATTTAAGGACAAAGAGAGGAGAACTGGGGTGGCAGCACACTGAGATCAAACAGCTTGACCTCTTAACTGTTTCTGGAAATGCCACATGTAGGGTTGCAAATAAGCAGGGAAGAAATATTGTCCTGGAATTCTGTTTATACTTTTGCACTTGGTGGGCAACACTGTAATAGAAATGTAAAGCCGGCAATGAATGGATAAGAACAGTGTCACTAAACCAACAAGTATTTAATGGGGGGTGGCAGGTGTCTTTTCTCATTGGTCCTAGTGACATTACTATATAACAAACCACTTCAAAAGTTTGAACTTACAAGGTCTGTTTTATCATTTTCAGGATCCTGTGGGTTGATTGAGGTTAGAGGAATACATTTATATTTGATTGATTAATTGATTGCTAGTTTCAGTGCTAGTCTCTTGGATCCTAGCAGCCAGATAGTGTCCAGGACCGGAACATATCTGACTGTTTAAGTGAGTGATCCTGGAGGAGTTGGTCAGTGTGTCAGGAAGCTGGGCCCACGTCTCTTTCTTTAGAGGTGAGCTCAGGCCTCATTCGCCTGCTTAGCTTGGTGATTCATCCATACAATACAGTATTGTGGGAATTTCACATCATAGCTCAGACAGCAACCCTAGAAGTTGTCAACCTTTTGATCTTAATCCCAGATTTAAAATACTTTCCTTCAGCCAAGTTTCAAGTCATAAAGATAGTTCTGTTCCACGTAGGAAGGGACTCTATAAAAGTCTAGTTCCCAGGAAGTACGGGCTATTGCAGGCCAGTTAACACATTTTTAAGAGGACACTGATGATGTTCTAGCTAGACACCATAAAATGAGTGCTACTGGCAACCAGTCAGAGTGAGCCCTCTAGAGTCTGACCCAGCGTGTAGCCAGGCCCAAGCAGGTAATATCATTCATCTTACCTAGCAATGCAGATCCTAACATTACCTTCCCTGGTCTACAAATATCTCTGTCTCCAAAGCACTGACATCATAAGAGATATGTCTCCTTTTACCTAGTAGCTTTAAATTTAAGAGATCCATGAAGAAAAATAAAGATGAATTTTAATGAAATATGACTTGAGTAGTTTACTAATAATTTCTGGATATATATACCAAGGGAAAAATAACATGGAGGTTGATCATAGACATTGCCAGGCAAAGAAAAATTTTGAACTGAAATCATGAAATATTTGAAAAAGGCACCTAACACAGTCTGTATTCTTTATCAGTAAGCAATCACTTACATACTGAAGAATCAATACTTTAAAATATTAAGGTCTTATTTATCTTAATAGAAAAGCGATAGATTATATATATTACTTAGATTTAGGATCTCACAAACCACATTGACATTTGAAAGTTTTTTGAGCAAGGACCTGCCAGATATCTCAGTGGGCTAAAGTGGCTGCTTAGGGAAAGTGAAAGGACTGGGGTTCAATCCCTGACACCACATGCCGTTTTGGCCCTGCCCCTCGGGTGCTCTGAGACTGAGATTGAGAGTGGGCATGGTGGCATGTGCTTGTAATCCCAGCACCTAGGAGGCTGAAACAGGAGGATCACTATAAGTCTGATCTGTGTAGTGAGGCCCTGTAGACCATGTGCTAAGCACATTTTTTTTTTTAAAGAGACCTTTTGGGGCAATATTAAGTGTTTCATTATGTCCTTAAATGACTGAAATAGCCATAGTTATCTAAACTGGTATGTTTCATGAAATATGCTATAAAAATTGAGAAGGCCAAAACTTTGCATTTGAGCTGCTGGTTATTTGTCTCCAGGAAGCCACACAGGCTCAGGGAAGGGAATGGGGGGCAGAAGCGAGGGCTGGGCCTCTGGTTCCATTTGACACTCATAAACAGTCATTGCCTGTGCATGTTGATGCCATGTCTAGGCCATCTGGCACTATGTCTCCTGTTGGTAAGCTATCATACAAAAATAGCATCTCTGGCTTCTCAATTAGTGCCACTAAAGATTGACTGACTCTATTGTATGGGGCGTCTTTTGAATAGTAAAGGGAGTACTCGCCTCCCCCTGAGGAAACTAAATTATATTGGCTTGTTGTCAGCAATAAACACTCTTATGAGTCATGTAACATATAACGTGCATATAATTTGCTTTGGATGATAGATTTTATAGCCCCAAAGAGGGTTAAACTGTGTATTTAAGGCTTTTATGTGGCTTGAATTCTACATCACAGGTTAAAGTTTAAAAAAATCACATGGTATAAAAATAGAAAATAAAATAAAAGATGATTTTATCATTTTCCTGGGTTCAAGGTAGGATATGCAAGTAGATAGGAAAAAACTGAACAGAAATATTGAATAAGAATTTTTTTACCTTTATTTTAAGCTTTATGTGAGTAAAACATAATTCCACTGGGCAGATATGGATGCTATAAATTCTTATGTAAAATAGGACTAACTTGAGAGATTAGTGCAAAACAAAATTCATAAAAATAAGGAATATAGTTTAGGGCTTAAAATTTATAATCAGTTTGCAATGTGAATGAAATATGTAGTTTCCTTTAGAAAGTGAGGACTTAATATAGTTTGCAAATTATTCCCATAATGACTTCATTTACAATGAATGCATATTGCTATTCTATTTTCATAATGAATGAGAATTTAATGAATCACATTTACTCTAACAACCAGCAGAAATATGGAATAATATATAATGAAATTGAACTATTTTTATGTTCTACTTAAATTAAAACTATGCTTTATGAAAAGTTTTAGGTTTGGTCTCTGGATTTCAAAACTTTATTTAAATACTATTCTTTAATATATAGTTCTTTTCAATTTGGTTTGCAGATTAATCATAATGGGTAGTTAACTCATGTCTGAAGAAAAAGGCAAATACATTTGGTAGTGCTGCAAATAAAAAGATAAAATCCCTACAGATTTAATTGAAGACTAGGGGCGATGATATTTCTATGACAGTAGTAACTTTTGGTACCACACTGCTCTTAGTTTTTATAAAGCATGGATCATCTGCTCATCATTCACTTACTCGATGGCCATCATGTGCCAGTCCCTGTGCTAAGCACTGTGCTTTAAGAATTTCATGTGGGGAGTTGGATCCTAGCTTGTCAAATGGTCTGCAGGAGCGTTTTGTAATTTAAGGAGTGCAGCACTATAAGCCTTAATGAAGATTAAACTTGCATTTGTTTTCCTCAGCTCTTTTAGAGGTGCCAAGAAGTTTTCT
Organism: Ctenomys sociabilis; assembly: GCA_004027165.1. Classification (NCBI taxonomy): domain Eukaryota; kingdom Metazoa; phylum Chordata; class Mammalia; order Rodentia; family Ctenomyidae; genus Ctenomys; species Ctenomys sociabilis. The sequence goes on from PVKA01015267.1 coordinate 6,837, forward strand.
CCATTGTAGGAGATTAAAATTGATTGTTGATGAAGCGATGATCTTCTGCACTCCTTCCGTCAGTCCCTTTAGTCCTGTCTGCGTGCTCTCTTCCAGAAACAGGACATTTGGAACAGGGAGGGATGACAACTTTATTGGCCGGCACCGCACCTTCATGGTATAATTTCCTGTGTAGGAGTCTAAAAACAGGAGTTTCTAGACATGAAAAAGGAGCTAAGGTAGGTGGGGTAGTCTTTAAGTCCTCAAAGTTGCAGTAGTACAAGTCCTCATTTTCTGGACATGTGTGTTTTAGGGAAGATGATTGTACACGGGTCTCGAGCTAGCACCCATGGCAGCAGTTGCAACTGCACTGTGACACAACTGTTTTCAACTGGGGGTGATATTGTCCCTCGGGGACATATGGAAATGTCTGGAGACACTTTTGTCATGACTGGAAGGGGTGGTATTATTGGAATGTAGTGACAATGCAGTTAAAGCTCTTGCTACGCACAGGACAGCCTTCCCGGAAACAATTTTCTAGTTTAAGATGTCAACGTTGTCCAAGCTGAAAACCCTAAAGGGATTGTCAGTAAATGCTTGCTAACTGCCCTCATAATGCCATGAATGGGTAAATGACTGAATGATGCTTGCTAAAATTAACTTCAGAAAATGATTATTTTATCATTTAAATATGCTGCTCAACTCTGTCCTGTTTGATTGGAGAGACCAATTTCAAACTGGCATATCACAGAAAAAAGTGTTTTTCTTCAGTGTATTACCAATGTATGCGTTGTTTTGGAATTGATGATTTATTTTCAGGTTTATGTTCATAAGCATTTCTTGAGTACCTACTATGTGGTCAGATACAACTTTAGATACTGTGTAGAACTCAAAAGCAATACTTGACTTCATAGAGTTTATAGTCCATTGAGGTAATGGAAAAAAGATGTAGTTGCATAGATAAATGTAGATGGGTGAATCTAGAAAAACAAAACAAAACAAACTTTATAACCAGCCCTAGTTCTTTGGACTGAAGCTCTACAAACTGAATCAAAATAAGTGTTTCCTCCTTTAGATTTGGGTGCCAGGTATTGTATTTTAGCAATAAAAAAATAACTAAGTCAGATAGGAACTTCGCCATAAACATCAGACAAATAAGCCCAACTGGGGGCAGATCCTAATAACCTCTGTTTCCAAGACAGTGTCTGGAATTTCCATAGCACTGACAATATCTCTGGTATCAGGCAGATATATTTACTTTTATTAGAAGTAGATATTAGATGTACACATCTATTACTGGACTTCTATTCCAACCAGTGCCACCTATGGATGGTCACACTTGTCTTGGGCCAAAGTCCACCTCAGCAGTAGATAGCACATATCAGTGTAGGCCTCAGTCTTCTCCCAGGGCTGGGCTATTCTAGGTGGGTTGTGTGCTCAGGGTGTGCCACAGTGTTGTTAATGTTGTGGGCCACTCGGGTAGCATAGGAGCCTATGACTGATCTCTTCATGGTGCCTGTGCTCAGACAAGGGTAGAATGCTGCAGTGCCCAAGCAGATGGCTGTGACTACCAGCTGCGGATGAGCTAACCCTAGCCCCAGGGAGGGCCTTAGTGGGGTGCATGACACTTTGAAAGGACTCTTTTACTGATGCCGTACAACACAACAAATGCAGGTTTCGAGCAAACCTGGGTTTCGACTGCCCTGCAATGCTGAAATGTAGACTCCATATCAACAGAGGACTCGTCTGGGTCAGGGAAATGGCTAAGTAGTAAAGCACTTCCCTGGCAAGTGTAAGGGTCTGAGTTCAATCCCTGGTTCTGCAAAAGAAAACCCCCAAAACCCAGAGGACTTATGGTGAACCCTCAGTTAGGCCACCATCTAGTGCTGACATTGCAGAAGGGACTACAGCCCCAAAACAAATAACCTGCTTAGAATTTCTGAAAAGATAGATGTGAAGCCAGAATTGGAAGATTGGAGTAAACTGTTACTTAATTCTTCAGTGCCCTGATAACACTGCAGCATCAAGAGCTTTGGGAAACTACATTCATACTGACTGGTGCAAGATACAGTGCTGGAAACTGGCCACTTAGTGATTAATATGAGTGAACGCTTGGGTGGAAAATACAAAACAACTGTTCTAAGAAAATTCACCGGATTTCAAGAAGACACAGCGAAAGCATTTAATACTTTAACAGAGAAACAGCATGGTGATGAAAGAAATTTAAAATCATAAAATGAAGATAGAAGACATAAACAGCAGAAGAGAGCAAACAGAATGTTAGCCTTTTGGCTGGAACTACCATCTCCCAGTCTTTGTTAAATGACAGCCATGAAGGGAAGAGGCAAGAAACCTGGTACATGTTCACTAAGCTTTTTGAAAAAAGCATGAGGCCATTCCTTTGGCTCCATATATGCTAATCTACAGATATAATGATGGTGTAGACATCAAGCAAATACATACTGCTCAAAAAGGAATGTTATCCAAATGTAGCAAAACTGAAGTCTACATTGTTATCCAGCATGCTGTCGGCCTTGTTATCAACAAGGAAGTTAGAGGCAAGATACTTGCCAAGATAATTAATGTGTGGATTGAGTATAGTAAGTACTGTAAGACCCAAGAAAACTTCTTGGAACACATCAAGGAAAAGGATGAGGAAAAAAAAAAGAAGCCAAAGAAAGAGCAACTGGTTTCAACCGAAGCACCATCCTGCCCTGTGGAGAATCACATTTTCTGAGAAACTATGGGAAGGAGCCTGAGTTGTTGGAGGCTGTTCCTTATGAATTAATGGTGTAAGTTGGAGGTGTAGTTCCACCACTCAGCAAATAATTTAGCAGCTAAGTGTTCTAGATCCTGCTTGAAAATAGTAACTCATTCTGAATTACAAGGATTTTTTTTTCACTGAATAGTTGTATGGTGACCTTACCTTAGAGAAACAAATACCTGGAGTAGATTTTCACTGTACCTGGTCAGTTGTATCAGTATTTTTCTTGCTGAAACATTGGTATCCTGCGGGTGTATACACAAATGTTGAAATATTTATGAAACATTTATACTGGTTTGAAGAACCTCCAAATGACCATGAGAAAAAGATATATCAAAACAAATGGAAGGCAATGTATGGCATTTCAGTTAAATAAAAGTTTTGAAGCACCCCTGAAAAGATAGAATTACTGTTCATGAAGATCAGCTGTTTAAAAGTGTATAATTAGAGGGTGAAAAGAAAGTTTGGAAAGAAACGAAGAAAGCCTGTGGGAAACTTGGGATAGATTTGAGTTTAAGAGGGATCTTATAATGTCATAGTGTAGGTAGTTTATTCAAAGAGATCCAATAGAAGACTTCCTAAATATAGAAAAATATATCCAGGTACAGGATGGTCAAAGGCCACCAATCATATTTTTAACTCAAGCCAGTCTACCCCAAGACATGTCATAATTTGTGCTTTCAAAGCGTAAGATGAAGAATCTCAAAGCAGGAAGTAAAAAGACACAAATAACATGTCCTAGTTATCTGATGAACGTCTTCTTAGAAGTAAACAAAGAGGCATATATGAGGTTTTTCACAGTACTGGAGGGAACAAAATGTCAACTGAGAAGATTATATTCAGTCAGGCTACCTTTTAGAGATGAAGGAGAGAATAAGCCATTTTAAGACAAACAAAGGTGAGAGAAAAGCCCATCAAACTTGTCCTACAAGAAATAGTAAGGAGAATTCTTTAAAGTGAAAGAGAAAGATATTAATGAATAAGTTGAAGTTTTGAAATTTACTAGTACAAGTACCTATGCAGATAAATTGAGAATACACTAATGTTGTAAACATAGTATATAAATCATATGTTTAGTATGAGGACTAAAAAGCTAAAACAATTAAAACAATGATAATGCATTAATGTGGTAAGCAATTGATAATAAAGAATGATGTAAATTTGAACAAAAAATCCAAACTATGGGGAGGAGTGAAGTGGAAGTAAAATTTTATACCAGTATATTTTGATTTTTTTTCTTTCTTGCTATGTTGAGAAGTTGCTGTCATTTCAGAATAGATTTATATTATAAAACGTTTCCTTGCAAACCTCATGGTAACCACAAAGTCAATATCCATAACAGACAAGCCTAAAATAGTCAACAGAGAATCAAAATGCATACTAGGGTAAATCACTTAACCACAATGGAAGACTGAAATAGTGAGAAAATAAAGGAATCATGATAAAACTTGGGAACAAGTTACAAGATGATTATACTAAGACATCAGCTATTGAGCACTGCCTTAAATGTCAATGAATTAAATTTTCTGCTTAAAAAACCTAGTGTGACTAAATAGAGAAATGAAAAAAAAGTATGCAAATAGAATCTTAAAGAAAGCAAGAGTAGCATTATATGCATCAGATGGAGCTTAAGTTGAAAATAGTAAAATCAGAAAATCTGAGCAATGTATAATGATTAAGAGGTCAATTCCACAAAAGGAAAGAGAAATTTTAAATATATATGTACCCAATATTGTAGAAGCTAAATAAATGAAGCAAATACTAATAGGATGAAAGGGAGAAATACTTTAAGACAATAATAGCCGGGAAATTCACCCAATAGTTCTGGAATACACATTCTTCTCATTAGCATACAGAATAAGCTCCAGCATAGACCACATGGTAGAGCACGAAACAAGGGTCAACAAATTTTAAAAACTGAAATCATATTATCTTTTCTAACCACAATGCAACCAAAGTAAAAATAAACAAGAAAAACTTTAAAAACTGAACAACAAAAATTAATAACCTACTTTGAATAACAAGTGAATGAAGAAAGAATTTATAAAATTTTTCTCAAACGAAATGGCTGTGTAACATTCCAAGACCTACAGGATAGAGAAGAAACAGCACTGAAAGAGGGACTCAGACAATCAATAACTACATCAAATAGCAGAAAGACCTCAAATACACAACCTACCATATACCATGGAATCAGAAAGTCAAGAACAAACTGAACCCTAAATCAGTGGGAAAAAGAAACAGTAAATATCGGAGCAGAAATTAATGAAATAAAGACTAATGAAACAAACAAACAATCAGTGAACCACAGACCTGATTCTTGTGATCATGGATATAGCTCAGTGGCACAGCACCTTCCTGGCAAACACAAGGTCCTGAGTTTGATTCCTGGACTTCCCCTCCAAAAAAAAAAAAAAAAAACTTGTTCTTTAAAAATAAATAAATAAACTTTTAGCCATACTAAGCAAGAAAAAGAGAAAGAAGAGTGTAATAGGACTGGTGCTGAGTCTCTGTGATGTGGTACCTGCTAGAAATGTGTAAGACCCTGGGTTCAATCCTCAAAAAGATAACAATAAAACTACATGTTATTCAGTGACCCTGCTATTGGCTATATATCCAAAAAGCTGAAATTAGTGTATCAAAATACAGTGGTAGCTATGTTCACAAACTAGGCTTTTTTTACGACCCTTGACTGCAAGCCAGACTGGACAAGAACTGAATCAAAGGTCTCCCTACAGTCAACATTGAACCTGACCACGGAGTTTGATTTGGTTCTCATTCAGTTAATTAAGTTTCAACCAGAATCAGGGAAAGAACTAAGTTAGTGAAACAAGATACCAATGTATCTGTCCTCCCACGTTTGCTTTAGCAGCATTCACAATATCCAAGAAATGGAAACACTGTAAACACTAATCAACTGATGAATGAAGAACACCTACACCATGAATAGCAATGAATGAAATTCTGTCTTCGACAACAAGGAAGATAGTAATGTAAAAAGTATTAATTATTGAAACTACTGTAAATCAGGTTTTAAAAAGATAGGTATACAGCTACATTCTATTAATTCAATGAATATAGGGATCTGCTGTAATAGTGTTTGTAAATAGAATATCATGTCTGCACCTTGTACAACAAATAACCACTAAGGAAACAAAATGAAATGTATTAATTATTGAATCTGTTCTACTAATTTGATTCAAAACTGTCTCATTGCTATTTATTCTTCAATAAAATTATTGAGAAAAAAGATAAAAATAAATAAATAAAAACAAGAATAGAAAGAGAAAAAAATAAAAACAATTTTATGATGTATCTTATTCTTTGGTCATATTTCCCTGGCTTATCTTTAATGCCTTTAAACATTCTCATCCTAAATTTATTTTATATTCTGTATTGCATATTACAATATATGGCTTTCTCACATATCATTCTGATGTCTGTGATTTTTTTTCTGCAACTTGCACTAAAGTGGAAGTATTCTGAGATAAGAATAAAAAAGCTGTCTTTGCACTAAGCCTTTTTGTGTCAAACAAATAGCAGAAGTTCTAGCTCACACTTAAGATGATTAGCTTAAAAGGTTGACACTCTGACTAAATAATGAAGTTTTAGTTGCAGGCCCCATTTTGAGTCCTTACAGGACTCAATTTTTTCTAGGCCTCAAGGAGCCCTAACAATAAACTCACAGGATCCCATATTTTATTAGTAAAGGCATGATATTTGAAAGTTTGACACTTGACACATTTGTTTATTTATTTATGTATTTAGTACAGAGTGTACAAGGTCTCACTATGTAGATCAGATTCATAGTGATCCTTCTTTTGTCAGCCTCCCAAGCACTGAGAGTACAGGCATGCACCACCACACCCAGTTTCAACCTCCCTCTCAGAGTGCCCCAGGGGCAGGGCTGGCATGGCATGCCAGGGATCAAACCCTGGTCCCTGCATCTGCCTAAGCAGGCTCTTTAATCTGCTGAGCTATCTGGCCTGCCTAATACCTTTCCTACAGGGCACTGTTGATTGGCCTCAGGCTATTTTGCATTCTAAGAATTGAATTTGGAAAGTAATATTTTTGCTGAAATTTGGAAAGACGGTTAGGAATGTTTTAATGAAGCAGGTCATTAATTATAGGCTTCTAGTTAGATAGTTCTATGGCCTGGATGTGTCCCCTCAAGTCTATAGGTTGTTTATAGCATCCCAGTGTCTAGAGCAGGGACCTTCAGGAAGTGACTGTGCTGGAAGGGCCCTCAACGGTGGGAGCAGGGCCTTGCACAGTGCCTTGGGACAGCATGGTCACCTTTTCCACCTTCCACCGTGTGAGGAGAGTGCACTCTTCTCCAAGGCATGGAACGAGGCTCATTTTGACATTGACCTGTCAGCACCTTGCTCTTGAATTTCCCAGCCTTCCAAATGGTGAAAAATAAAGACATTGCATTTGTTTATGAATTATATGGTAATGGGTATTTTGTTAGAGCACCACAAACAAACTAAGACAGATATATTTTGTCATTTTCAAATTTATTTCTTGAAGAACTGAAAGAGAATTGAGGTTAAAAACTGAAATTTGAGTGATCAGTGAAGTCAAAAGACATTAAGCTAACATCAAGGCATAAGTTGTAAGAAAACATTTCTGAGATATAGCGAAGGCATTATTTCAGTACGAGGATGAAATCAATTGCAAATAAAGCCTGAATAGAATCTCGGGTCGTTTTATAACCCAAATGATGAACAGAAATAACACACATGAACACTGGAAAAAGATTTAACCTCCAAGCTATTTGAACAAGAGATATTAACATTGAAGATGAAAATGTAAAGCTCACAATACGTCAATATAATGAGAACATAGATGACAAGCTACTTAATGAACAGCATTAATTCGAGAAGTGTTTAAGGTTGGTCATTGTACAAGAAAGTGTGAGAATGCTTTGAAATCTTCCAGCTCAGAACTGAACAGCTTTTACTACTCTTGATTGTACCCTAAAATAAAATTTATGTTTATCAATAAAAGATTATGCACCAGAAGGAAACTTTAGATTTTTTTCTTTTCCTCCAGTGCTGGAGATGGAATTGAGGGCCTCCTACTAGGCAAATACCCATCACCTACATCCTGCACTAAACTTTTAAAGCATTTTTTGAAAACATGTTTTTGATAAAACAGTCTAGAATAAGTACTAAATTATCTTTTTTTTTTTTTTTTTTAACTGGAAATCAAACTCAGGACCTTGTGCTTGCCAAGCAGGTGCTGTGCTGCTGAGCTGTATCCACTACATCTAAATTATTTTTTAATTGTTTTAGTAAAATTGATTTGAAAACCAATAGGTAAAAAAAGAATTTATGCCAGAAACTGTAGCAAAGTACTACGAGAGTGATATTAGGCAATTATTTGATAAAATCATCTGGATTTTCTGATGTTCATGATATCAGTCAACATTCAAAATATATATTTTATAGGTGATTTCTTAATCTAATTTTTAAAAATTATTCACATCCACTTGTCTCCTCTGCCATCTACAACACCAGAATCTAGAGGTCACCAAGATTCTATAGAACTGACAAGTGAGTCTAAATAAAGGCTTAACACCATATTTCCTAATTATTTTTCTCTTCCTCTTCTTCTTTCTGGTCCTCCTCTATGGATTCTTTTCTTTTTGCCAGTTCCACATGTTTAAAAAATTTGAAGTATTTTACCTACAATCAATTTTAGTTGTTTTTAGTGAAAGCATCTTTTGGGTATTTAATCTTTTTTTTTTTTTTTTTGGTGGAACCGGAGATTGAACTCAGGCCCTTGCACTTGCCAGGGAAGTGCTTATTCCACTGAGCCATCTCCATGGCTCTAGGTATTTAATCTAATATCCTTCTAATGAAAATGGTGGCAAGTCCAATCTTCAAATTCATACATTGGTAGACTTGATATCACAAGATGTTTTACTATGAGGTTAACTTCTTGGTGATTTTTTCTTAATGCTTATATTCTCAATGAGCAAAAAGGGATTTTTAAGTTATGACTGTATTTCATGGCAATGCATTACACTAAATGGCAGTTGCCAGTGTGCCTATGTTTCTGGATTATCCTGTCAAATTTGCTCTCCAGTAAAAATCCTTTGAACATTCTGCAGTAGTCACGTCAACACTGATCATCATTTGGATGGAGGCGCCAGCAATTAGAAAGAGAGAGAGAATGCCGGGCGTGGTGGCGCAGGCCTGTAATCCCAGCACTCGGGAGGCTGAGGCAGGAGGATTGTTGTGAGTTCGAGACCAGCCTGAGCTACAAAGTGAGCTTAAGGCCAGCCTGAACTGCATAGTGAGACCCTGTCTCAAAAAAAAAAAAAAAAAAAAAAAAAAAAAAAAAAAAAAAAAAAAAGAAAGAGAGAGAGAACCAAGGAGCTGGGTTACAGTAAGGACCATGGTAGAGTTCCTTATAGTAAAGGTCTTTCTGTTTCATTTTAGGAAAAAATGCACTCATTAATTCATGTATAAACAGAGAGAGGTAAGACCCCAGGATAAGTAGATAATTTTGATACCAAAATATCAAACTGATACCTTTTATTTGTTCAATTTTTATTAAACACTATACATCTAAAAGGATGTATATTTTCTCCTCCTAAAAGGAGGAGAAAAATGATTCCCTGTGGCTAAACTCTTTGTATGTTCTATTGGTCCAACAATTCCTCTCTGGCATCAAATTTGCACCTTAAACTCAGAATAAGAAAACAGAAGCAAGGCCTACCAGTCTTCAGAATGGAATCTAACCTTTTAAAATCCCAGAATTCAGTTCAACAAAGCCTTGTATCCAAGTAGTTATTCTAACTACCCATAATGCTTTTCTTGAGAGGAAACTGCTCAATGAAGTCTCCTTTGTCCTGCTGTTCTGGGCATTCTCTACAGATTAGCGCTCCATGCAGGTATGAAGGTGGCCTGCTTTCTAATATGTCACTCCAGTCCCTGAGCTAATTTTATAAAAAACTCCTCCTCAGTGCCACATATTATGCTAGATACTGGGGTGTATCCACGTCCATGTCACACAAAGTTTATACTCTAACCTAAAGGCAGACAGTGCAGCAGGTCAGGGATGGAGCCTTATGAGCTCGGTGGCGCATAAAGTGAGCAGCTGATAACAGTTTGAAGTAGGAGGAGAACAGCTTCCAAGACACAACAAGGGTCTAGAAGAGGAAAAGGAGCGGTCCAGTTGAAGAGGCAGATTGCTTTAGGAACAGGAACTAGGATGGCAGTGGCAGAGAGTGGACAGGGGGTTTTCAAGGAACTAAGATGAGTCCAGTGGGGTTAAAATGTGGGGAAAGGGTAAGCGTGAAGCATCATGCAGAACACAACCACAGAGAAACACACGCATCATTAAAGGGCATCGGGATGCCCACATCCTGCGAACACAGGCACATCCTGGGCAGGTTGGGAATGTGCCGAAGTCAAAAACAGACCTGCATTTTGGAAGGGTTACTCTTGCTACAGAGTGAACAAAGGGCCAGGGGTTCAGGGGATATTAGAGACATGGAAGCCTCTTTGGCAGCTGTCTTAGAAACCTCAAAGAGCTGACTGTGACATAAGGGCTTCTATATAAACGATTTATGAAGTGTCCCAAGGGGAGCTGCAGGGAAGTGGAGGCTTCAGTATGAGGAAAGGGAGAAAGACACACAGGGGTCCGGTCTTTAAAGAATTGCTTTTGGCTAGGGATTTGTTTCATCTACGAATGGAGAACTGGAACTTCACATTTCCCCAACAAACAGAGGTGTGAGTAGGGGCCGGGCTGAGGCAGTTGTCTGAGGACACCAGAATAGCTCACAAGCACAAGTTATCAGGAAAGAAGCACAGAAAAACTCGAAGTGAGCGCATAACACCTATGAAGAGGGCATCTGTGTAGGGCGCTGACACCGCCTCCAGAAGCAGCTTTTGTCACCCATAGAACAGGACAGCTTGAGATATAGATGGAGAGAGAGAGCACAGGGAAGAGTTATTATTATAGCAGGGAGGATATCTTTTCCATATTTTCAATTGCATTTGGCGATATTAACATTTTCTACGGTAAATATGTAACACTGTGTAAACATGACACAATGTAAGTTTAAGTCATTGAGTAATATTTTCGGGGGCTGAGGAGAGAGGTTGGTGGTATAAGTGCCTGCCTGGTGAGAGCAAGGGCCTGGGTTTGATCTCTGATACTGCATATGGTACCAGCCCCAGAATCCTAGTGGCACACTCTGTGTTGATCGCTATGAGTTGAAACTGCATAGCAAGACCTTGTATCAAATAATAGTAATAGTCCTAATCCTAATCATAATATTTATGAGGAAGGATAGCTGTAGCAGATAGATAATCCAAGGCTCCTTCTAAATTTCAAAATAAGACTGGCTGCTCACCAGCTCTTATAGGTAAGGTGACAAGTACTTGCCCACTTGAAGAATGGGAGTCGACCAGGTGTGTGAGCCTTCCTTGAGAGAAATCCAGCACTGAAGACACCAGCATATACAATTCCATTTACTCAGAAGTTTTGTATGTCTCTAGGGTGCTGCTTTCTCAATGAACCCCCAAACATTCTATATTGTATGGTTGCCCAACATGATTCAAAAGATGTAACTGTACTTCTTCTCTACAATTCTTTTGGCTAATCTCCCAGAGTTGATTTACTTAAAGGTATAAGAGTGCTGACAAGATAGCTCAGCAGACTAAGCTCCTGATTAGGCAAGCACAGGGGCTGGGGTTCAATCGCTAGCACTACGTGCCACCCTGGCTGTGCCCCTGGGCATGCTGAGCCAGCCCTGAGACCGGTCATGGTACACACCTGTAATCCCAGCAACAAGGGTGATCACTATTAGTCTGAGCCTCATAGTGAGACTCTGTACCAAATACATTTTAAAAAAGATATAAGAAACATTAATTTTCCCGAAAGCCTGTTTCTTTGGATGCCCTTGGGCAAAGAAAATAGATGAATCAAGAATTTAGTTTCATTAGCCAATTTTAAAATTGTGCTAGCTCACTGAAATGTTTTGTCATAGGCTCAAGTTAATTTCACTAATGGAGAGACTGGCTAGAAAAACATGTAGGAAAACACAGTGTACCGATAAAATGTAACAATTCCCTCTAAAGCTCCTTGGAGAAATGCTTATCTAAAAATGGAATTTTTTACTTAACATCTTCAAAACAGAACTTGAACAACTCAGAAAATGAGTTTATTGATGCATTCTCCACCTAATGTCTATGGAAAAACATAGACAGTCTTGACAGTCTGAAAAAAAATCTTGTCTTTAGGAACTAATCACATTTCCTAAGAAAAAGCCCATCAAATTTCTGGAGGATCTACAGCAGGACTCAGGTCCATAGGAAGAAGTCAATGTGGTTTAGTGTAAAGATGTACAAAATTTTATTTTATATCACATTCATGCACATGATGCATTTATTTTGGCCTCGATCTTTCCCAAACTAGCTTTGCCTCCCTTTCCTTGTAGACAGCAAGACACCCCCCTGCTGGTGTATGTAAGTCCCACAGGCTTTCCTTGCAGACCCTATTAGATGGACACTTGGCTGGCAGTCAAGTTAACTGTGTAAAGGAGAAGAGTTCTTAAGGTTGACAGCATGAAGTGAGCCTTGTCCTGGGCTGAGAAGCATAGCACGAGGCAGGAACAGAAGGATTGGGAGTAAATTCTGGAGTTGAATGGAAAGTATGGACAGAATGTAGAAAATGATGGCAGTTAATGGCAATTTGAGTTTATGTTACAGATCTTTTGCTTATGAAATAGATTGATTGTTTTAGTGCAGTGGGGAAAAACAGATATATTTGCCTCACAGAAAGCAACTGGCTTTGAATAAAATTTCATCTTTGAATAAACTTTTGTTTACCTGACTCCAAATCCTTAAAGTAATTTAAATCATTTTTCGGTTGGGTAACAACCACCACAAGCTAATGTACTGCTCATGTTCTTTAGGGAGCTTTCAATTTACATAAAACAATCCTATTTAAAATCATGTCCATTTATTTGAAAGGAAACCTCAATGTCACCTCTGCAGTCACTTGTTTGTTCTCTGCCAGCTATGCATCTCATTTCCCTGTTTAACAAAGTACAAATTTTCCTCCTTTCTCTATGTGCTCTTCATTGAAACAATACCTGTCCTGCACATAAAGACTTACTACTAACCAATACGCCATCGTTGCTGCTGTCCTTGACTTCCCTACTCTAGCGTGACCCTGTCTGTTCCTGCCCATACCTGTGCTTGCCTTCTTTTCTCCACACTGAAACGTGAGAATTGCCTTCCGTTTCACCCTGCTCTCTGCCATCTCCTTCCTTTCTACCTAGGACTGGAGAATACATGGTCAGAAATTCTTGCACATGCGTCTACTATCTTAAGCTGATGAACTGCACAAATTTTGGGAGAATATTACCTTAAATAAATCAAAACAAATGGATCTCTCCCTGTATGCTATTGAAGATATTGCTGTTACTTCAGAGTTCATTTTCCTGTGTGCCACATTTCTTCAATGGGTATCATTTACCTCATTTTAAAATTTTCCACATGTATAACATTATCCAGGCTTAGAACTGATATTGCTATATTTAATTTAGATGTTTCCTAGGGACATGAAACATTACAGAGGCCTATTAATCTTGTCAAATGTTAAACTTCTTGTACTTAAGAACAACAAGGTCTACTCTCCTTACTGATTCCTGTACTTTAGGTTGCCTCACTCCACACTCCCACTCAGGTATCAGTTATGTGTAAATTGCCTACACATGTTTTTCACTAACACTAAATCATTTTTTTTTACTACCCCCCAAAAAATTTGACGTGTGTTTTACAATCCAAAAATATTTGTTGAATGAATAAAAAGTCAGTTACATTCTATTTCTAAATCCTACATGAAAACATGAAAAGAAACAACATGCATATTCTTTCCTTTTTTTCTTTTTGAGACAGGATCTCACTATGCAGTTCAGGCTGGCCTTAAGCTCACTTTGTAGCTCAAGTTGGTCTCAAACTCACAACAATCCTCCTGCCTCAGCCTCAAACATGTATATTATTTCAAGCAAATTCCCAAACTCCAGGACCCTGCTTCCTTTGGTCTGAAGTTATACATGTTTAAATTCAGTTTGAGGCCAGATTGTTATTTCCACAGATTCAATACCTGCCCAGCAGTTGACTTTAGTCTTTCACTTCAGAGTTTATGTGCTGCATTTACTGCTATTAAGCCCTTGGCTACAGAAGGGAAAATAATCATTGTAGATGTTCTCCTGATGTATTGCTACTTTCCTTGGACTTTCCAAAAGCCTACACATCATCCTGAGGCTGAAATTCAAAAGAGTTGACTCACAGTGAGATAAAGTGATGGGCTCAATGATTCATCGGTCTGATCACGTGCTCTTTTTCCTCCATGGAAAATGAACCCTTAATAGAATGATTGGATGGTATATTGAAAAGTCTGCAATGACACCGCCTGGTAGCTTCATATTATGAAATTTGAGTGCTGATTATAATATGTATATATATTCTGAATAAATTACCCATAGAGGGTGTAGTTTGATATTTTTTCAGAGCCTACTCAAGGGTTCAAAAACCAAGTTATGAGGTTCGTTTTTTTTTTATTAACATCATTGTTTTCTTAATGAATCAGTTGGACATAATCATGCTTTCCTTTCCTGACTCTAGAAGCTGCTGCTGTAAGTGTTGTAGTGCTCTGCAAGTGACTGCTTCTATACAAAAATGTTTTCCTTGAATTATAAACAGAGACCACCAACAGGTGATTGGAGCTCTTACCACCAAAATGATTACAGTGTTACCTTTAATGATCCATAATAGCTATCGAGGAGAAATGGGTGTTCTCCTAAGTAACTGCACAAGTAATTATACAATAGAACAGGGATGAGTGGGTATAGTATTTGAGAGTACTCCCTGGGATATTTAGAGCTCTTAGGAATGGAGCTCAGGCCATTTTACCAAACAACCTTGATCAGCCAAGGTTGTAATGATTGCAATAGAGGCCCACGGAGAGGAGTCCTAAGTACCATTATGTCTAAGTGACCAGTTTGAAAAATGAATGATGTAGCCCTATAGCTTCTACCCAAACCCTTTATTTTTCAATTATGTGTATACAATTATCTAGGCTAAAATTTAAACTTATATGATTTATTAACTTAATTCTTTTTCTCTTTTCCCTTGTTCTATTATGTTTTATGGCATGTTTTGGAAATGATTATTTAATTGAATCCAGAATAGAATAAAAAAGTTAATGACAAAATCAGAAAAATCAACATCGCCGTGAAATCCAATCTAGATAAAAATTCATCAACTTATGAAATTTTAAGTTTTCTTTCTTTAGCAAGAGTAAAATTTTAGAGATACAGGTTAGATATTCCTTACTTAAACTTCTTAGCACCTGGATGATTTTAAAAATGAGTTTTTATTCAGAATATTAAACCAGACCTTCCTAATGGAACATCTTTAATCTGAAAGATGAAATGCTTCAGAATCCAAATTTTTGTTGAGTGTTATGTTGGCACACCAAAAATTTTTCATTTTAAACCATTTTTGATTTTGGGTTTTTGGATTAATGTTTTTCTAACTATGTGGGGCATTCTATTAGCTAGGAACAATTTCATAAGTAAAGTATTGGACAGCTAAAGGGATAGACTATAGAACACATTTATACTTTCTGTTTACTGCCAAGAATCCAAACCCAATATTCTATGTTGGAGAAGTCTCCATTTTATGATTTCTGAAAAAGGAAAAGAGTTATTTATGCTGTAAAAGAATTTTAAAATGCTGAGCGCTCATTTATCTAGCACAATTGGCCAATTTTACTTGGTTGGCCAGGATCTGACTTGAAGCTGGTGGCAGAAATGCCAAGAAGCTATTATCAAAGAAAGAAGTTTTGCATCAAGGAGCCAAGCATGTAGTGTTTATAAACCATTGTATCTTCAGTATTTAACAAACTCTAAAGTGCTATCTCTCCTGGCCCTCTCTGAGGCGCAATGTAGCTGCTATTTGCCTTCCTGTTTTCTGTTGCCTTCTGAGCTCAATGTTCAATTCCCTGGCTTGCATGGAAATTCTGGAAGTGTCTATCTTTTTAATAAGTTATTTTTATACTCTTGATATCCACAGGCACTTGCTGTTTTTATATTGTTTCCAAGTGCGAAGCATGACTTATGCACTGAGGAGTCCGCAAGGAGTAAATTAAACCTTCTTTTCTGGAAGATGACCTTTCTCAGCCCACAGGCATGGGAGACTTGATCTGTGTCTCCAGAGCAACCCCAGACCCCCATGTATTCAGAAAGATTCCAGAAAAGCCTGCTTGGTCTATGTACAGATGTTTGTGCTCAGCTGTTGGGGAGCGAGATTCCTCCTGTGGTCGCTCTGACTACATGAATCACACAGACAGCCTCAATTTTCTGAGTCATAGGAAAACCTCAGGTAGGCTGCGCAACCCCAGGAAACTTATGTGGGTTTTTTTTTTTTAAAAAAACCCTGATGTTGCAATAGGAATATGATCTGTAAATCCTGCCTGTTGGCCTCAAAATACCAAAAGTGCATCAACATCAATATTTTAAAACAAAGGAGTAAGCCAAAGAGGGGGGCAAGTAGAAGGAAGTGGGATACAAAGTATGTGATTGCTATGCTATTCACAAAAGTAAAAATGATCAAGGACGTGCAGTTTTTGACCCCTTAGACTGGAAATCAATAAGCAGCTTATTACATAAAAAGGGGGAAAAAAAGGTAAGTTTCCAAATTAGAAAAAAAAGTACATTAATTCTTTTTTGGAACTTGTGAGGTCATTAGTTAGTCACAAGGCTTAGCCAGAAGAGACAACCTGAATGATCTAGTTGTTTACTAGAAAAAAGAATATGTCTGTCTGGTATTTTTAATAAGAAAAATATGTGGTTATTTAGAATTCTCATGAATAGGGGTGAACTATTAAAAATGCATCCATTCCAGTGAAATCAGAGAAAAGAATGGAAATAGGGCACACTTGTGATCTTAGGCAAATGGATGAATTCAGCTTTAGATTCCGCTGGACCGGAGGTTGCTAAAGTTCAAACACTGAAAAGGAATCTTAGGCCACTACCAAAGATGGAAAAAGCCAGTGTTCAATCATATAAGATATATATATATATATATATATATATATATATATATATATATATATATATATATGTGTGTGTGTGTGTGTGTGTGTGTGTGTGTGTGTGTGTGTGTGTGTGTGTTTTATATAATGAGGTATTGTATGGATGCAATTTCACTAAAGAAAGGGTACTTTTACTATTGAATTGCGGAAAGTCATTATATGAAAGGTGAAAATAGGAACACATTGCTGTGGATGAGAATAATATTATAGTTTATGGTCATCTGTGGTAATACTCCATAATAGTTTCAAGGATTAAGTCTTACACTTGAGTAAGCAAATGCTTAAAATTAGTCAGCCCAGGGTTACAATCCTTGTTTTGTCTTTGTCTTTGTCTACCAGGGCTGCCATAACAAAACCGCACAGACTGAGTGATGCAAACAAAAGGAATCTATTTAACAAAACAATACAGAGTGAATTTAACAATATAATTTTTTTTTATAGTTCAGGAGGTTAGAAATTCAAGATCAAATGTAGGCAGGGTTGTTCTCCTGAGGCCCCTGAGGAAGGATCTCTCCACATCGTCTTTCATGGGCTTGTGAGCTGGCTCTCTCTCAGTGTGTCTTTCTTTCATTTTCCCAATATGTATGTCTGTGTCCATAGTTCCTCTTTTCGCTCTCTTTTAAAGAACACCCAGCACGTGGCATATGGACCACCCTACTGACCTTGTTTTAGAATAATCACCTCTTAAAGATCCTATTCCCGAATATAGTCCTGTTCTGAGGTACCGAGTGGTAGGGCTTCAATATATGAATTTTGGGAAAGACATTTCAGCTGTAATACCTACTTCCTGTAATTTCAGGGCTTTATCAGTTCTTCAGAGACATCCTATCTCTAAAATAGGGGCAGGGATGGGGAAGATAGCTCAGTGGTCTAAGTGCCTGTCTGGCAAGCAGACGGATATGGGTTTTATCCCTGGTACCACACGCTGTGCTGGTCCCAGAACCGGGGTTCACAATGCCAGCCACCAAAACCAGGCATGGTGGCACACTATTGTAATCCCAGCTCTGCGGAGGCTGAGGCAAGGAGGATCACTATGAGTGTGAGCCCTGTGGCAAGGCCCTGTAACAAATAAATAAAATAAAATAAAATTTAAAATAGGGGTAAAAAGTTGTTGTCATCTACAACTGTGACAAATATATTCAATATTTAAAAAATAAAAATCAAGCATTTCTATCATTGAGATAAGGCCTAACATGAAATATAGTCAAAACCACAGAAAAGGAAGTTCTTGAACATGTTAAGATCATGTTATTTCTGCAGCTTCAGTGAGCTCAGAGAAAGCCCTGTATACCACAAAACATGTCTTAGACCTTTGTAATAGGGGATATTTTGGGACAGGTGTCATCACTTTCCTGACCCACTTGAATAATCCATACCTTACTCAGCCAGGGAAACAGACATCTGGGTAGAGAAAGTAGGCTGAATTTACTACATGGATACTGTTTCAGATAAAAGAAAAGAAACAAAAAGGAAGCAAAGGAGAATATTTCAAGAATATTATCTTGCACACAGTCCACCTTGCTTTCTGACCACTCTAAGACCAGAGGGCTCCTTCCCAGCTCTCAGAGGGCTGAGCCTAGAGGAAGCAAAGTGCCAGAGATGCCAGCAGAGAGCAGCAGAGCGCTAGGCAGTTGGAACAGGTGGCTGCCTCTCCACTTGTTCCTTGCTCACTTTGCTGCACATTAGAACTTCATGGCAAGCTTCATGAGCTTCCGTTGTCCACATCATGTAACTAATTGCAGTTGAGTATGACTAAGTAAGAAGAGCGAACAAGAGGTAGAAAGCTAGCCCACCTCGGGATCTGGGCAGTCTTCTCTATGTTTTGCAATAGCCCAGAGCTCATTCATGGAGTCTAGGCAGTGAATAATTCCAGCTGACACGTGTGTCAGGCTTTGAAGGGGTCACCACAGTTTGCAGCACCTCATGTGGATCACCTGATCTAAACAATGAGAATTAGCTCATCTGTTCTGCTACAGACACTGCCGGGACCTATGGCACTGGACAAAATGTGAAAGCAGTTGAGACACTAGAGTTCATCAAATCCTAACCAAAACAAGAAAAACTGCAAAGCTGTCCTTTCAGTTAATATTAGTTTGTATAGATCAATTTTACAATAAATAATAAAATTCCCTTAGATATTTTAAATGGTCATTGATATTTAATAAGGAATTGATTTTGAAACTATGCTTACTATTTTGTAAGACTCTCAAAGGGCTTAATGTGTGTGGATACCTTTTATTAAAATTTTTTTCTACAATTTCATTTATTTGGTGCAGGGTCTCACTGTGCAGTGAGACTCACAGTAATTCTCCTCTTTTCAGCCTTCCCAGTACTAGGATTACAGGCATGTGCCACCACACCCAGACTGTCACTGGCTCAGCCCACTGGAGGGTGGGGCTGACATGGTGTGGGTTTTGGGAATCGAACCCTGGTCCCTGCACTTGCCTAATTAGGTGCTCAGTCTGTTGAGCTATCTGGCCAGCCCTGTGCGGGAATATTTTAAAATGTGCCTTATAATTTTGCATGATGAAATTATTGTTAACCCCATCTTAGCGTGACAAAATTGAGGCAGGCAAGGTTTTAAGTAGTTTAAGATATAATAGTGCCACATATGAGCTGAAAATAATTTGGACTCATAAATCATAATTAGTGAGTCAAACTAATGTAATGCCCTAATATAATATATATATATACTATGGCATAAGAGATACATTGTACAAGCATACAAGACAGCATGTGCCTTGTGAAAACCACTGCAATAGGGAAATAGTAAGCAGTTTGCAATTTGGGGCTGTTTTCAAGTTTATGGAGAATCTCTATATCATTAACTTTGGCTTGTAAGTTCCCTAGGGCAGAACTGCTGTACGCAGGTGCCCATGGGTACATGGCACAGTTGGAAGTTTGTCTGGGCGCAGACTTTGTAACAACTGCATCCAGGGAGTTGGGTGAGTGTGAACCTATATCAGGGTCATTAACCCTTAGCTTTTGTGTAACAATGCAGATCTTGTTAAATATTGCCTAAGAAGAAAAAAAGAAACATATTCAAGAAGATGCCTTTGATTCTTTCTAAAATTGTCAGCTCAGCACTTGAATATAAGATGGGAGGAGACAATGAGGAAAAGAAAGGGAGCGAGGGAAAGAGGGAGAGAGTGGAAGAGGGAGAGGAGGGAGAGGAAGAGGGACAGAGAGAAAGGTAGAGAGAGAGAGAGAGAGTTGCAGAGCACATCAGTTGTGTGACTTGCTCCCAATTTTCCTGCCAGTCAATGGCAGAATCAAAACTCGAAGACAGGCCTGTGACACCGGTATGGCACCTACTGCATTTCCCTTAAGACAGATGTCTGTAATGAGATGGGTCAGGATTCCTAAATCGGTTTTGCAAGGTGTTCTGAACTCCTGATCTTAATATGGGAGCCTGCATGTGTCCTCAAAACAGGTAAAGAGAAAATACTAAGCTGATCGCTCAGCAGGTAAATATTTATTGTTTTCACTTTCTGGCGTACAAGCTATCAGCTTAGGCTTGGAATTTGCTTTCCTCTCCTGCCATCTGGTGGTGCTTCTGAGCCATACTTCCACGCGGCTGTCTCTGACCCCAGTAGTCATTTCCACGGTTTGTCTCAAGGTCATTACCACTCAGATCATGAAATACATTCTTAGGTGATTCTGCATTTTTAACTTGATGTTTAGTACAGGACAATGGCTGATGATGATTTTTCTATACCAGGGCATTTCATTTCTGCTAAATAATTTGCTTCTAAAATTGAATTATGTGACATTAAATAATATGATCATGATATCAGCCAGGGTACATTTTACCTAGAATGGAAATTTACCATGTGCAATTCTACTACACAGGGTACTTATATAAACAGATGAATCAGTAGCTACTGTGTTGCCGAGACCTTGGAGGAAACAATGTCTCAAAATTTCCTCTTGAAAGGAGGACTTGAGGGCTGAGATTTGCTGCTTTCCTCAGGTCAGTGTCAACCTTGCACGTGAAATTAGTGAAAATCGGACTCACTAAGATCGTGAGCAATTGTCTGTTAGACCCACATCTGGGATATTCCTTAACTTTTCTCGAGCTCTGTAAGTCATGGAAATTTTATGCAAAATACCAGCTCTATAGTTTCTCTGAAGAAATAAGGAAGTCCAGTAAACGCTGGTGTACTCCTCAGAGGGGCAGCTTCCCTCTACACCCCTTGGCCTTGGGCCTCTGCCTGCTGGGTCTGGGGAGAACGGTCATCTGTCTTTCCTCTCAGACTCCTGTCTGACAAGTGTTTCCCCGTGAAGCTAGAGTAATCTTACTAAGTGGTAAAGAAAAGATCTGCCTTATACCCATCAAACAAAGAATTATAAATAAAAAGAGGATACTCTGAATTATCAGATCTGTCAAACTAACGAGTAAAAGAATGAAAAACCAAAAAACTAAATTTACTTGTTGAGAGATTTAACTGAATATTGTCATTTTTCCAAGTGTTAATATTTTACTGATATTTATTTATTGGGTCTGCAGGGTCTCACTGCATAGATCAAACTCATAGTGATTCTCCCATTTTCAGTCTCTCAAGCACTGGGATTATAGGCCTGAGCCACGATTCTCAGGCTCAATCGCTGTCTCAGGGGTGGGACCAGCATGGCTTGCCAGGGATCGAACTGTGGTTCCTTCGCTCTGCTTAAGCAGGCACCTTAGTCCTCTGAGCTATCTCATTGGCCCTTTTACTGGTATTTATTTTTAACACACAATGTAGTCAATAAAAAAAAAGGAACTGAAGATGATTGTTAATTAAAGGATGTTTGAGAATTAGTTTCGAAATTCTTAAAGTACTTTAAAATACTGATACAATTTCTTAGTAAAAATTATCAGTTTGCTTTAAAACAGAATGTAATTTATTAAAGAGGTAATGAAAGTACTTTAAAATTATTCGTTTTCACACTTAACTCAAAAGGACATTCATAGGCTCAAAGTCAAAGGATGGAAAACAATACGACATGCCCCAGCACCTCAGAAAAAAGCAGGAGTAGCAATTCTGTTCTCAGTCAGTCTCAACTTCAAACCAAGAGCAATCAAACGACACAAAGAAGGCCACTATATATTGGTCAGGGAAAAATTCAAGAGGAAGACATAACACTCATAAATATCTATGCATCAAACATAGGAGCACCCAACTAGGTAAGACAATCTTAATGGACATGAAAAACTCAATATCTAAGATCACAATCTTAAGAGGAGACTTTAGCACCCCTTTATCTCAAAAAGATAGGTCAACCAGACAGAAAATGAGCAAGGAAGTAGCAGAACTAAACCAGAGCTTGGAACAAATGGACCTGGTGGACATATAAAGAGTGTTCCACCCAACCATAGATGAATACATATTTTTTTCGGCTGCACACAGGTCATTTTCCAAAATAGACCACATACTAGTCCAGAGGTCATGTCTAAGAATATGCAAGGAAATAGAAATTATCCCATGCATATTATCTGACCACAGTGCAATGACACTGGAAATAAATGTCAAAAGAAACCAAAACTCCCACTAAATTCTTGGAAACAACACCCTACTCAGTAATCAGTGGGTCACAGAAGAAATTAAACAAGAAATTCAACAACATCTACAATTCAATCACAACTTACTGGAATATGGGACGTGATGAAAGCAGTTCTTAAAGGGAAAATCATAGCTATGAACTCACACATTAGGAAAACAGAACGGGAACAAATTAGCACCCTAATGTTGCACCTACAACAACTAGAAAAAGAGCAAACTAAACCCAGAATTCAGAGACTGGAAGAAATCATAAAGATGAGAACAAAAATTAATTCAATTAAGATGAAGAAAACAGTTCAAAGAATCCACAAATCAAAAAGTTGGATCTTTGAAAGTTGAAATAAAGTCGATGAGCCTCTAGCCAACCTCATCAAAAAGAGGCAAGAGAAAATTCAAGTACAAGCGATAAGGAATGAAAAGGGTAAAATCACCACAGACCCAGTGGAAATTCAGAAAATTATCAATAGTTACTTCAAGAATCTTTACGCTCACAGAAGAGAAGACACAGAAGAAATGGACAGATTCCTTGAAAGGTACAAATTACCAAAACTGAATCAAGAAGATATAACAACTCTCAATAAGCCAATAACAGCCAACTAAATACAAAATGTAATAAAAAGCCTACCGACAAAGAAAAGTCCAGGTCCTGATGGATTCACAGCTGAATTATACAAGAAATTTATAGACGATATAATCCCCACACTCCACAAACTCTTCAATGAAATTGAAAAGGAAGCAGTCCGCCCAAAATCATTTCTGGAGGCAAGTATAATACTGATTCCAAAACCAGGGAAAGACACAACCAAAAAGAAGAACTACAGGCCAATCTCCCTCATGAACATAAGACACAAAAATGCTCAACAAAATCTTGGCAAGTAGAATACAGCAAATCATCAAGAAAATCATACACCATGACCAGGTAGGATTCATCCCAGGGATGCAAGGATGGTTCAATATTTGAAAAACTATAAATGTAATACACGATATTAATAGACTGAAATCTAGAAACCATATGATCATCTCAATTGATGCAGAGAAAGCTTTTGACAAAGTCCAACACTCATTCAGGTTCAAGGTCCTATAGAAAATTGGAATAGATGGACTCTGCCTTAACTTGATAAAAGCCATCTATGACAACCCAAAAGCTAATATAATCCTAAATGGGGAAAAACTGAAATCTTTGACTCTTAAATCAGGTATAAGACAAGGATGTCCTCTATCACCCCTCCTATTCAATACAGTCTTGGAATCATTAGCAATAGCCATTAGAAAAGAGGGAGAAATAAAGGGAATAAAAATAGGTAAAGAAGAAGTTAAATTATCACTATTCGCAGATGACATGATACTTTACTTGGAAGACGCCAAAAATTGCACCAAGAAACTGCTAGAACTGATACAGAAATTCAGTAGCATAGCAGGATACAAAATCAACACTCAAAAGTCAATAACTTTCCTCTATACAGATAACAAGCACACTAAGAGGGAAACAATAGAAACAATACATTTTATAATAGCACCATGGAAAATGAAATACCTTGGAATTCACTTAACCAAGGAAGTCAAAGATCTTTTCATGGAAATTCACAACACTCTGAGAAAAGAGATTATAGAGGATTTCAGAAAATGGAAAGATATTCCATGCTCCTAAATAGGAAGAACAAACATCGTGAAGATGGCCATACTCCCAAAATTGCTGTATAGATTTAATGCAATCCTTATCAAACTGCCACCAACATACCTCCCAGACATAGAGAAATCATTCCTAAAATTATTTGGAACCACAAACGACCTAGAATAGCAAAGGCAATCTTGGCCAATAAAGACAAGGCAGGAGGCATCACAATTCCTGACTTGAAATTATACTACAAAGCCACTGTGATAAAATCAACATGGTATTGGCAACAAAATAGACCTGAGGATTGATCCTAAACATTAAAACAGAAACAATCTCCTGGAAGAGAAATTAGGAGGAACTCTTGAAGACATATGGGTAGGTAAAGAGTTCATGAACAAACATATATTCACACAGGAAGCACTTGAAAGAATCAACAACTGGTATCAACTCTTCTTGAGGAGCTTCTGCACATCAAAAGACATTGTCAATGAGTGAAAAAGCAACCTAAGTCCACAAATTTTGAAAATATCCTAACTAATAAGCAATCAGACAAAGGTCTGCTGTCTAGAATATATAAAGAACTAAGATATAACAGGGCCCTCAAATTTAAAGACCCATTTCAGAAATGGGCATGTGAGATGAATACACACGTCTTAGAGGACAAAATTAAAGAAGTGAATAAATATATGAAAAAATGCTCCACATCACTAGTCATCCGTGAAATGCAAATAAAAACAACACTGAGATACCATGTCATTCCAGAAAGAATGGCTAGCAACCAACAATAAGTGTTGGCAAGGTTGTGGGGAAAAGGGAACACTTCCCCACTGCTGGTGGGAATGTAGACTGGTACAACCATTGTGGAGGTCAGTGTGGAGACTCCTCAAAAGAGTGGGACTAGAAATCCCATTCAAGCCAGCTATCCCCCTACTTGGATTATTCCAAGAGGAACTGAAAACATTGTATCATAGTGATATATGTGTACCTATGTCTATAGCAGCACAATTTGTGATAGACAAATCTTGGAAACAACCAAGATATCCATCACATGAGGAATGGTTGAAAAAGATGTGGTATTTCTATATAATGGAGTATTATTCAGCTATTAAGAATGATAAGCTTGAAGCATGTATATTGAAGTGGATGCCACTTGAACATATACTCATAAGTGAAATAAACCAGACACACATGTGCAAATATCGTATAGTCTCCCTAGTATAAGAAGTGCAAACAAGAAATACAAATGGAAATGTACAACAACAACTAGAAACAGTTGAGTCAGATAAGGCAAAGTGAATAGCATATGTTGCAGAATATTAATCAGCTTTTCCTCTGGATGGTTAGCAACCTAAGTTCACAAATCAAAATTGGAGAAATGGAATAGCCACAAGGCCAGCCAATATTTTGACCCTAGCCTTTCAAGGTTAGTGAAGGCTCAGGACATAGGAGAACATGTAGTGCAACATCATGAAACTCAGGTGAGCTCCTAATTTTCTGAACAAGGAGATTATGGAGCCACAGAGGAAAGAAATCGAAGTTCTATAGTGTGCCTGGGGAGAGTCACATGGAGAGAAAACTTTCTTTCACACTCTCACAGAGAGCAAACTGGTCAAGCATTAGCTGTGACTCATCCACATGGATGACACAGACAAAGGATCTATAGAATAAAGTACAGGACTACAAGATAAACCCTGAGGGGACTTCATTGACCTCATAAGAAACATAAAGTACATATAGGTCTTGTTCTATCTAGGTCTTAACCATCCAGCAGTAAAGTATAAAAATGAGGTATACACCATGGGGACATAATAATAAGTTGAGCTGTAAATGGCTATGGTCGACAACTTCTTCAGATAACTCACTATTGTTGGGGAATTCTGGACTTTGTTGGAGTGTATTATCGAGTTCAGGCACCTAAATTATTTGAATGATAATGGAGTGCCCAACTTTGACAGGTGTAGAGAAAGAAAGGGGAATAGAGAGGAAGAATCATGATGTGTGTGTATGGACAGTACAGTTGGGATAGAGAACGCCGTGCTTTTACATAATTCTATGAGAGGCAAGATTTGCACTAATGGTGGTTGAACAGGATATTTATGTTGGCTTCCAGTACTATGGGCAACCACTAGGAAAATAACAAGGTAGAAAGTATTAATTATTGAATCTTTGATGTAATTTAGGTATAAAAAATAAGATACATAAACAGCTACACTCTCTTAATTTATTGATAAGAGACATATGCTATAATAGTGTCTGTAAGTATAATATCATGTATGCACCTTCTACAATATCAAAACATTATGAAAATAGTTTGCAATGTATTAATTTATCAAGTCCATCTTGTCAAGGTATCTTAAAACTGTGTCATTGATATTTGTACTTCAATAAAATAAAATTAAAAAAAGAAAATTATTAGTTTTGCTTTATTTGTTCTATGTTTTTAAATTTCTAAATTTCCAACTCATTTTTCCAGTCCTATTTGTATCATTCTTATGGGGAGGAGGAAAAAAAATCCAAAACTAAAGTATCCTAAAGTCTCTTGAAATTATATTAATTAGTTGGTACCAATATGCTTTTTGTTCTCATGTGAAATATCTTTTTCTAATGCTTTATTCAAAAGTTTTTAGTTTCTTCATAAAATGTTTTTTACTCTGAAAGCCAAGAGACTCCTTTCTACTTCATGTTATAATATAATTTCAGATCTAGAAGATGATATATAACGAAAATAAGCCCCATAAAGAGATGAAGCTGGGGAACAAAGTGTCTGAATTTCACAAGTTCTGAGCTAGGACAAGAGATAAAATAAGCTTCCAGTTTGACAGCCTTCCTTCATGTCCATTATACTACCTTTTACAATTTTAAAGACATTCTAGGTACAATCAATAATGTAAATTTCACCATTTACAACAAATAAAGCCAACCTTCTACAGTAGTACATCTAAATTTGACCACTTTTCTTATGAGGCCCCTCACATGGTCGTATTGTGCTTTAGTTTTCAAGTTGTTTCAGGACTATAGCAGCCTTGGCATGTTAGGATGGTGGCAGAATATTCCTCAATGTGAATTTTCCTCTATGAGAATATCTGAGTCCATTCTACTTGCTCTAACAAATAACTATAAAGGCAACAAAATGCATTATAACTGTTGTTGAATTCCTATTGCTTTGTTTAGTGAAATTCAGTATCATTTCTTATGCTTTTTTTTTTTTTTTTGCACTCTCTTTGAAAAAAGTGAAAGAAAGAACTGTAGGCCAGGTGGCTTATAAACAATAGGAATGTATTTTCTCACAGTTATGGATCTTGAAATGCCCATCATTGGGCTGCTAGTAGAACCAGTGTCTGATAGGGTTCCTCTTCTCAGATCCTAGATTTTTGCTGCGTTCTCATGCAGCAAAAAGGAAAAAAGAGTTCTCTTAGGCCTGTTTTCCCTTTCAGATGAATTGGATTCATGTGGGCTCCGTCTCTGTGAGCTAACCACCTGCAAAGGAGCTCACCTCCCAATCCCATCGTTGGGGACCAGATTTCAGCATAGGAACTTTGAGAAGACATGAACGTTAGGACCACACCTGAGACCTAGCAGACACATCTCTCTATGTATTTCTAGGTCTGGAAATACCTAGACATCTACTAAATGAGTTCCTGAGGCAGTGTAGCCTCCTAGGTCACGTGAAGAAAGCACCATTCTGGAGTCGAGGGTGGAAGAAACACCCTGGAGACCAGAAACAAGAATCCACAGGACCAGGGACACACAGGACTGCAGGAAGCCAAGTGGCCAGTGTCACTGCAGATGGCGGTGACATTTTGCATGTGTGGATTTTATGTCTTTATTTTTACTTTTTAAACAGCTGCCTTTTTAGCTGTGACCAGAACATTCCCCGGTGAGAATTTTTCTAAATCTCTGTCCCAAATTGAGATCTGGGACAATGTGGGGGTTGCATGACACAGGCTTTCTCCCAAACTTACTGTATCCTTGCTTCCAGAAATCATTCTGACACCATTTCAGAAATCATGTTTTTAAAAATACAGCATGAACTCGCTTGCCTGCTTGCTGATCGGTTTATTGTTTTTCAGCAGATACCTTTAGCTTTTAGATGAGAATTCAATGTGCTTGAAAGTACAAAGCAATCCTTTAGAGAATGCATGCAGTTCAGTCAAATGCATTTGCTCATAAAAACTTCTAGCTTTTCAATAAGCACTGAACCGGAGATAGGTATATTCTCAGTGCATGTCACTAAAAACATTCATATAAAACACCCTCTAGCTATTCCAGTCTAGGCCTCTGTGCAATATAGTTTTTGTTCAGCAGTTTTATTTTAATCTGAATGTGCAAAGACTTTCAGCAACTGTTCTTTATGGGCCTGCATGTCACATAATGTTGACAAACCAGCATTTTATTGATGCATAAAAGCCTTTCTAGTCAAACAAGTAGGCATAGCTATCTATTTTTCCTCTTAATATGAGTATGAATCTTGTGCTTCCTAGTTGAAGGTTTTGAAACCTCTGGGTGGGGTGAGTTGTCTTTAACTTTCCAGGAAATACATTTGGTTTGATTCTACAGCTTATGCTTTGCAGAGTTCTGTTTTTTTTTTTTTTTTTTTAAGGATTGCATTCATTCGTACTGCATCTTGCCCCACAGAGCCACGTTGTACTGAAAATTGAATTTTAATGTGTTGGGCCTAGAAAGTCAGAGGCTCTGGAGGAACCAGCCAGCTTGTAAGGTGCCTGGGCATCCCGCGAGTGCCACACTGGAGAAGACAATGGTGAGCTCTTGGGTTCCAGGTCATAGCTGGCAGGCATCAGGGCAGAAGCAATGTGAAAGGAAAGGCCTGCGCAGAGAGAAGCTGCTTCCAGCATGGCCTCAGGAAAGCTTTAGGACAGGGGAGGAGCCAGGAAGGGATGCTACAGACCTCTCCATACTTCGGCCCCAGGGCTCACTTCTTCCAACCAGGCCCTAGTTCTGCGCCCACTAGGTTTTTAGAGGACATCTAGTTATAAGCCATAACTGAGCTACATCTTCAGGCCTCAGATATTTTGCTATAGCAACAGAATGAGAACTAAGACAAAAGGTAAAGCTCTCTAGCATTCTTTGGACCACAGATGCTGGGTACTAATACCTCTGCTCGTCCACCTCATCACCTTGAACTACCAGTTTTTCTAAAAACAGAATTAGTGCATGTTACTGCTACATGACGGTGGGATTTATTTTAAGAAGTTGACTATACCTTGATCATATCTTGGTCAATTTCAGTGCCATTGCCTATCCCTTCCTGACCTCTTCCTTCTTATTTGTCTCCTTTCCCTTCTTTGGCAGTCTCCCTCCTGGCTTTCTGAGATCTCTTCTTTAATTGTTTACTTATTAAAATTTATGTATTTGTATGTTTCCTATGTAAGAGAAAACATGAAATTTTAACTTTGCACGTCTGTCTACTTTTCTTTTTTTTTTGTTGGTCGTTGGGCAAGGAACTTGTGCTTGCCAGGCAAATGCTTATTCTACTGAGCTACAGCCCCAGCCCCTGTCTAATTTTAATAATTGTGATGGTTAACACAAACATCCCTGAGCTCTTTGTGATTGCCGCTGTCTGCAGATCCTCAAGTTCAGGAGCCTCCAGAGTTCCTGGAGCCAGAGTAGCCTCCTGGCCCCCCTGCCTCAGGCTCCCGGGCCACGTCCCTGCTACGTCTTGATCGACAAGCTCAGCCCCTGCCTCCTGGCTTAGGGTTGCTACACGTGGCTCAGGATTATGGTTCAGTTCTCCTGTTCTCACTCCAGCCTGTGATCTCAGTGATGTTCCAGTGTCAAAAAAGAGATGGCCTCAGAGAGCTCCAGCCTGGCCTCCCTCTCTACTTTCTACACTCAGATAACACAGCTGCCAGGTTTCCTGGGTTTGTCTCAGACTTGTGCTTCTCCACAAGGTGTGTAGGTAGGGTCCTGGGCAGTAGTGGTGGGGAGCAAATGTCCGAGCCAGGTCTGCTCATCCAGTGCTTGCATTTTGGTTGTCTCTGCCACATCCCCTGAGCCTCATTCAGGGTCACGGCTGTCTGAGGTTGTGATCATGATACCACTACACCCTGGTGTTTCCCTCACTCAACTGTCCCAAGATGTGGAAGATCTTCCCTTGGATGAATACTGTGTGTTAGCCTCCTGATCCCTGGAGCCCAGCAGACTGCCAGGGGGTTTAGCCTGCCCTAAACTTGGCAGTGGCTCCAGGGAGTACTAAGTTGGCTTCACTCACTGCAGTTTCTTCCCCTGGAGGATTTTGGACATTTCACAAATAGTACCACCTCCAAACCTGCACTGCAAACCATGCTTAGGTAGAGCTGCAGCTTTGCTTTTTGTTCTGGTTGTCTTTCTTTCTTTCTTTCTTTCTTTCTTTCTTTCTTTCTTTCTTTCTTTCTTTCTTTCTTTCTTTCTTTCATTTTTTAAAATTTATTTTATTTTTTCAGTTATTAATTTGTATTAATGCATAAGAATTACATTTATCACAGGGAGTTGACACATGTACATAACATATCTAAGTTCTTTTTTCATCCTTTCCTTTTCTTTACCTTCTCTTTTTCTCCATCCTCCATTTCTCTCTTTTTGTTCTTTAGGCAGGATCTCAGTATGCAGTTCATTCTAGCTTTGAACTCACTTTGTAACCCAGGCTGGCCTCAAACTCATGACAGTCCTCCTACCTCAGCCTCCTCCAGCAGAAATGCACAGTACAGTTGTCCAAACCACCCTGCTTACATACATAGATGAATCTCTTTCTCCCACTCCCTCTCCTGTCCTTCTTCTCAACTCAGCAAATCTTTCCCTCTGTATAAGTTCATTGCCTTTTCCAAGTATTTATTATACCTTTCAGATTCCATTTACCTCTTTCAGGTTCTCACAGGAGACAATATAATGTTTGTATATGTGGGCTGGATTTTTTTTTATTGAAGAACAAATAGTAATGAG
This sequence comes from Ctenomys sociabilis, assembly GCA_004027165.1. Classification (NCBI taxonomy): domain Eukaryota; kingdom Metazoa; phylum Chordata; class Mammalia; order Rodentia; family Ctenomyidae; genus Ctenomys; species Ctenomys sociabilis. Next base: position 37,798 of record PVKA01015267.1, read on the forward strand.
ACAGTTTCAAATCAAATTAACAGGACAGATTCCATAATTAATACATTACATATTGTTTTCGTAGTGGTTTGTTGTCATACAAGGTGCATACATGATATTCTACTTACAAATACTATTAGAGCAGATGTCTCTAATCAATGAATTAAGAGAATGTAGCTGTATACTTATTTTTTAAAGTTGAATTATAGTAGAGCTTCAATAATTGATACTTTTTGCAATGTATTAATTTATCAAACCCATCCTGTTAAGGTGTCTTAAAAGTGTCTCATTGATATTTGTACTCCAATAATTAAAAAAATAATTAATACTTTCTATCTTGTTATCTTCCCATTAATTGTCCATAGTACTGGAAGCTGACATAGTATCCTCTCCAACCACTATTAGTGCAAATCTTGCTTCTCATATATTATGCAGAAGTACTGCATATTTATCCTAGCTGTACTGTTTATACAAACATAGCATGGTTCTTTTGTATCCCCCTTATTTTGTTTAGATCTGTCAAACATGGGCACTCCATTGTCATTAAGCCATTATAGGTGGCTAAACTCGGAGACACAATCAGACACAGTCCAGAAGTCCACAACAATACTGAGTTATCTGAAGAAGCTGTTGACTATAGCCATTTACAGCTCAACTAATGATTATGGCTCCACATTATATACCTCATTTTTATTCTTTTCTGCTGGATGATTAAGACCGAGATAAAGCAAGGCCTACATAACAAAAAAATGTAGCTTTTGTATCTGATGAGGTCAGTCAAGTCCCCTCAGGGTTTATCCTGTAATCCTGTACCCCACTCTGTAGGATCCTCTGTCTGTGTCAGCTGTGTGGAAGAGTCATGGCCATTGCTTGATCAGGTTGCCCTCTGTGAGAGCCTGAGAGAAAGTTTTCTCTCCATGTGACTCTTCTTATGTATACTATACATCATGGATTGCCTTCCTCTGTGGCTCCATAATCTCCTTGATCAGAAAATTTGGGGCCCAACTGACTTCCATGATGTTACAGTACAGGTTCTCTTATGTCTGGAGTCCTCACTGATCTTGAAAGGCTAGGGCCAAAATGTTGGCTGACCTTGCAGCCCTTCTATTTCTCCAGTTTTTGATCTGTGCACTTAGGTTATTAACCATCCAGAAGAGAAGATGATTAGTACCCTGCAGCATATGCAGTTCAGTTTGCCCTATCTGACTAAATTCTTTCTAGTTGTTATACATTTCTATTTCTATTTCTTCTTTTGACTTCTTTTACTAGGGAAACTAGTACATATTTGCACATGTGTGTCTAGTTTATTTCACTTATGAGTATATGTTCAAGTGTCATCCACTTTAATATAAATGCTTCAAGTTTATCATTCTTTATAGCTGAGTAATACTCCATTATATAGAAATACCACATCTTTTTCAACCATTCCTCAGGTATGGACATCTTGGTTGTTTCCAAGATTTGGTTATCACAAATTGTGCTGCCATAAACACAGGTACACATGTATCACTGTGATATGATGTTTTTCCTCTGGAAAATTCCCAGTAGGGAGTTAGCCATCTTGAATGGGATTTCCAGTCCTACTCTTTTGAGGAGTCTCCACACCGATCTCCACAATGGTTGTACCAGTCTACATTCCCACCAGCAGTGGAGAAGTGTTCCCTTTTCCCTGCAACCTCTCCAACATTTGTTGTTGGTTGATTTCTTTATGATAGTCATTCTTTCTGGAGTGAGATGGTATCTCAGTGTTGTTTTAATTTGCATTTCATGGATGGCTAGCAATGTGGAGCATTTTTTCACATATTTATTTGCTTCTTTAATTTCATCCTTTGAGAAGTGTGTATTCATCTCCGATGCCTACTTCTGGACTGGGTCTTTAAATTTGAGGGCCCTGTTATATTTTAGTTCTTTATATACTAGAGAGCAGACCTTTGTCTGAGTAATTATTAGTTAGGATTTTCTCAAAATTTGTGAGCTGTTGTTTCACTTTGTTGGCAATTTCTTTTGATGTGTAGAAACTCCTCAAGAAGAATTGATCCCAGTTATTAATACTTTCAAGTGTTTTCCATGCGAATACATGTTTGTTCCTGAACTCTTTACCTACCCCTATGTCTTCAAGAGTTCCTATGACTTTCTTTTCTAAGAGATTGAGTGTTTCTGTTTTAATGTTTAGATCTTTAATCCATTTTGATTTTAGCTTAGTGCATGGTGATAGAGCTGGGTCAAGTTTTAGTTTTCGGCATGTACAAAGCAGTTTTTCCAGCACTGTTTGTTAAAGAGGTTATCTTTCTTCAGTAAGTATGATTGGCCCCTTTGTTAAAGATCAGATGGCTGAGTGTGTTCGAACAGGCCTCTTTGTCTTGTAATCTATTCCATTGATCCTCAGGTCTATTTTGTTGCCAGTACCATGTTGATTTTATCACAGTGGCTTTGTAATAAAATTTCAAGTCAGGAATTGTGATTCCTCCTGCCTGGTCTTTGTTGGCCAGGATTGCCTTTGATCATCTAGGTCTTTTCTGGTTCCAAATAAATTTTAGGAATGATTTCTCTAGGTCTGAGAGGTATGTTGGCCGCAGATTGATAGGGATTGCATTAAATCTGTACAGCAATTTTGGGAGTACGGCCATCTTCACGATGCTGGTTCTTCCTACCCAGGAGCATGGAATATCTTTCCATTTTCTGAAATCCTCTATAATCTCTTTTCTTACAGTGTTGTGAAAAGATCTTTGACTTCCTTGGTTAAGTGAATTCCAAGGTATTTCATTTTCCGCGGTGCTATTGTAAAACATATTGTTTCTATTGTTTCCCTCTCAGTGTGTTTGTTATCTGTGTAGAGGAAAGCTATTGACTTTTGAGTGTTGATTTTGTATCCTGCTATGCTACTGAATTTCTGTATCAGTTCTAGTAGCTTCTTTGTGGAATTTTTGGGGTCTTCCAAGTAAAGTATCATGTCATCTGCAAACAGTGATAATCTAACTTCTTCTTTACCTATTCTTATTCCTTTTATTTCTCCCTCTTTTCTAATGGCTGTTAGAAAAACTATATTGAATAGGAGGGGTGATAGAGGACATCCTTGTCTTGTACCTGATTTAAGAGTCAAAGATTTCAGTTTTTCCCCATTTAGGATTATATTAGCTGTTGGGTTGTCATAGATGGCTTTTATCAAGTTAAGGTGGAGTCCATCTATTCCAATTTTCTGTAGGACCTTGAACCTGAATGAGTGTTGGACTTTGTCAAAAGCTTTCTCTGCATCAATTGAGATGATCATGTGGATTTTAGATTTCAGTCTATTAATACAGTGTATTCCATTTATAGTTTTTTGAATATTGAGCCATCCTTGCATCCCTGGGATGAATCCTACCTGGTCATGGTGTATGATCTTCTTGATGATTTGTTGTATTCTGTTTGCGAGGATTTTATTGAGGAATTTGCATCTATGTTCAAGAGCAATATTGGCTTGTAGTTCTCTTTTTAGGTTGTGTCTTTCTCTGGATTTTGAATCAGTATAATATTTGCCTCCACAAATGATTTTGGGCGGACTGCTTCCTTTTCAATTTCATTGAAGAGTTTGAGGAGTGTAGGGATTATATCTTCTATAAATTTCTTGTGGAAATCAGCTGTGAATCCATCAGGACCTGGACTTTTGGTAGGCTTTTTATTACGTTTCATATTTCATTGACCATTATTGGCTTATTGAGTGTTGTTATATCTTCTTGGTTCAGTTTTGGTAATTTGTACCTTTCTAGGGATTTGTCCATTTCTTCTGTGTCTTCTCTTCTGTGAGCATAAAGATTCTCAAAGTAGCTATTGATAATCTTCTGAATTTCCACTCGGTCTGTGGTGATTTCACCCTTCATTCCTTATTGCTTGTATTTGAATTTTTTCTCTCCTCTTTTTGATGAGGTTGGCTAGAGGCTTATCAACTTTATTTTGACTTTCACAGATCCAACTTTTTGATTTGTGGATTCTTTGAACTGTTTTCTTCATCTCAATTGAATTAATTTCTGCTCTAATCTTTATGATTTCTTCCTGTCTCTACACTCTGGGTTTGGTTTGCTCTTTTTCTAGGTGTCAGAGGTGCAACATTAGGGTGTTTATTTGTTCCTGTTCTGTTTTCCTAATGTGTGCGTTCATAGCTATGATTTCCCTTCTATGATCTGCTTTCATCACATCCCATAGATTCTGGTAAGTTATGTTTGAATTTTCATTGAGTTGTAGATATTGTTGAATTTCTTCTGTGACCCATTGATTGCTGAGTAGGGTGTTGTTTAATTTCCAAGAATTTAATGGGTTTTTCTGGTTTTCTTTGTCATTATTTCCAGTTTCATTGTACTGTGGTCTGATAATATGCATGGTATGATTTCTGTTCTCTTGCATATAATTAAGCATGACCTCTGGATTAGTATGTAGTCTATTTTTGAAAATCACCTATGTGTAGCTGAAAAAAAAAATGTGTATTCAGCTGTGGTTGGATGGAAAACTCTGTATATGTCCACCACGTCATTTTGTTTCGAGCTCTGGTTTAGTTTTGCTACTTCCTTGCTAGTTTTCTGTCTGGTTGACCTATTTTTTTGAGATAAGGTGGTGTTAAAGTCTCCTCTTAAGATTGTGTGTCACATCCAGCGGGTCAGTCAACGCAGGTCACCTAGGGGAGGGGAGGGGACTGACGAAGACAAAGAACAGGTGCGCGAGAAATGGAGACAAGACAGGATTCTGATCAAGTCTCGTTTATTCAAGGAAGCCATATAGCTTATATAGCAGAGGGAAGGGAAGTCAACGTCACTAATGATGTAGGTATATTAGGGTAATGCTATAGGCTAACAATACTCAGGTGATCAACTAAAGGAGCACGTGAGAGGAAGTCTAACCAAAGAAATACGTGGCAGGAAGTCATGATGCAGCAATTCTACAGGAAGTGTAACTTATGTCCATAAAAGGAATAGAAACGAAGGCTTCCGGACTACGGTGCCCTTCACAATTGTGGTCTTGGATATTGAGTTTTTCATGTCCATTACGATTGTCTTACCTAGTTGGGTTCTCCTGTGTTTGGTGCATAGATATTTATGAGTGTTATGTCTTGCTCTTGAATTTTTCCCATGACCAATATATAGTGGCTTTCTTTGTGTCATTTGATCATTCTTGGTTTGAAGTTGAGACTGTCTGAGAAGAGAATTGCTACTCCTGCTTTTTTCTGAGGTGCTTGGGCATGTAGTATTTTTTTTCCATCCTTTGACTTTCAGCCTATGAATGTCTTTTTGAGTTGTGTGTTTCTTGTATACAGTATATTGTTGGATTTTCTTTCCTAATCCACTGAGCCACTCTATTTCTCTTAATTGGTGAATTGAACCATCCATTTACATTGATGTTTATAATTGAAATGTGTTGACTTATGTTTGTCATGATATTTACCTGGTGTTGTTTACTCCTTTTTATCCTGTGTTTGTCTGTCCTGTTTAGTGGGTTTGTTCTGTTCTCATTCGTGGAGTTCTGGTCACTGTGGTCTCTCTCTAGAACATCTTTCAGCAGCCTGTGAAGGACTGGCTTTGTCATCATGAAATTCTTTAGTTGTCCTTTGTCATGTAAATATTTCTCTTCTCCATTAAACTTGAAAGAAAGTTTTCCAGGTTATAATAGTCTGGGCTAGAATTTGTTTTCATACAGGACTTGAAGAACTCTGCTCCATGCTCTCTTTGCCTTCATGGTATGTGTAGAAAAGTTGGCTGTAATTTTGATGAGTTTTCCTTTCAATGTGATCTGCTTCTTTTCTCTGGTAGCTTTCTGTGTATTAATCTTGTTTTGGATTTCTGGGATCTTGATTATTATATGTCTCTGTGTGTTTTTACGTGGGTTGAATTTATTTGGTGTTCTGTATGCTTTGGTTACCTGAATGTTAAATTGTTTCCTCATGTTTGGGAAGTTTTCTGCTATTACTTCTGCTCATATTCTTTTTACATCATTTGTATTGACTCCTTCATTCTCATTGATGCCAATTAATCTCACATTGTTCATCTTGGCGTCATCTTGCAGATGATGGATTATTTTTTCCTGCATTCTCATTGTTTTTAAGAGATCCTTTCTCACCTTTTTACTAGCTGCACCTGTCCTCTGCACTAGCTGCATCTTCAAGGTCTGAAACTCTGTCTTCACTTTCACTCAAATGTTTTTGTAGATTCATAATTGAGATTTTAGTTCTTCTATATCTCTTTGACTCTTTAATGCGTTCTATTTATTTTCTGTATTGCTCATTGCAGGTATCAGTCATATTTCTGATCTCCTCTATTTTTTTTAATCCATGTCTTCTTTAGAGGTAGCTATTAATTCTTTTACTGCGGAATTTTTCCAAATTGGCTTTCCTCTCTATATTTGCGGAATTGATTCTCTACTTCAGATGCTATGATTTCAAGGAATTCTTTTTTTTTTAATTTCAGAAATTATTTCTGCATTGAGTTCCTCTTTATCTTTCTGCTGTTGTTTCTTTGTTTGCGACACTATTAATTCATATGTTTCATCTCGAATAGTGTTCTCTGCACTTGTTCTGAGTGAGCATTGAGTTTCCCCCATATGTTTCTGAATTTATTTCATTACTTCAGGTGCTATGCATTCAAATATTTCTTTTCTAATTTTAGGCATTAGTTCTGGTCTGAGTTTCTCTATACCTTTTTGCTGTTGTTTCTTTGCTTCCACCTCTGTTAATTCATTTGTTTCAGCTGAGCTAGTGTCCTCTGCACTTATTGCTGGAATTGAGGCCTGGGATTGCCTTTTTCTCCTTGCTTTTGTCATTTTGTATAGCACTGACCTCTGACCTTTGGTGTAGAGTTTTGGTGCAGTTATGACCTTCATGTGTATTGAGATTTGGGTGCCAGTTTATTAAGTTTGAGATTATCCAGTTGTCTGGCCTGAATGTAGCTGTTGTGTTCAGTTCCTTTTTGCAGCTCTTCTTATACAACTGTGAGCCTGTAGTTCCCCTCTGTTGGGTCCCTGGTCCGGGGAGCATTGGGGAGTGCAGAAGCTCTCCCACACACTCACCAGGTCAGTCAAGGGTGAACCGGGTGCAGGTAGAGTCACAGAAGTTCTCACCCCCATGGTGGGCTTCGGGGCAGGGGCTCGGGGGAGTTGCTGGGCAGGTCAGTCTGGGATCTTAGGCCAGTCGCTGGCTCAGCGGGCTTGGGGGCTGGGGTTCCAATATCACAGCACATAGGGAGAAGCCAAAAGCTCTCCACACACTCACCACACACTTGCTGAACCGGGGTGCTGAGAAAGTTGGGAAAATTCCCCTGATTTATTTTACTTAAGAGTATGTTCTCTAGTTGCATCTATTTACTGAAGAAAGACCTGTTTTATAGTTGAATAATATTCCATTAGGTAAAAATACCACATTTCCTTATCATTTTTCCATTGATGGGTATCTGGTTGTTTCCAGGATTTAGCTACAACAAATTGTGCTGCTATAAACATGGGTGGACATGTGTCACTGTGGTATGAGGTTTTCAGTTCTTCTGGAAACATACCCAGGAGGGAAATAGCTGGCTTGAATAGGACCTCAAATCCTAGCTTTTAAAGGAAGCTCCACACTGATTTCTATAGTGGTTGTATCAAAAAGTATCTGTTTTTAATCTCACTCTCCTTCATGTGTTCTTCCGGATCTTTTTCCAGTTTTTCCTCTCTGTCATGAACCCCTCTCCATTGATGCTGCTTCCAGGTCCTGCTACTCTAAGCTAATAACATCATGCAAGTCTGCTTCCATTTGATAATGCTAGTAGATAAATAGTAATGCTCCACATTTCAGCAGTGAAGCATAAAAGAACACAGGGTACTGAAATTTTCACAAGTCCGAGCATTGGCAATGCTCTGTTACCCCAAGGGTGAAAGTGATTGATTTAGTTCTGCATTCCTGATTTCATCATTCAAGTTGATTTCTTCATGGAGCAGTGTCGAATGTCCCCCAGGGTCAAGTTTTGGAGTATTTTTACATTGATTGCTACCAATACGGAGGAGGAAGAGAAAAGACCTAAGACACAGGAGAAATAAATTTAGGTGCTGTGTCATATGGATACCATGCCTGTCCTACTATAGTCCTGGCACCAATCGGATGCTTCTGCATCCTCCAGATATTGTATCTGCAGGGCCTGATGTCATTAAGCATTTAAGGTTTATGACCAGTGGATTTTGGCTCATTGGAACTTAGTTTATTAATAAAAAGATTGTGTAGGAGCACTTCATCAGGTGGAGCTGATGTCCTTGATCAGAACAATGTTGGTCACACTGGAATTTATGCGTCTGCTAGGCTGAGGGTCTGACACTAGGACAAGGTACGACAGTGCTTTGTCCCAAGCACTGAATTGTCGAGGACGATGTGCTGCTTTGTCCATATCCTTCTGCCAGGACCGGTGGATCTATGCACCAGCCAGTGCGCTTTGGTCTGGCCCTGCTCATGCAGTCGTCCTGTCCAGGATCACGCCCTACCCAGCGCAGCTAACACTGAACTGTTTTTCCATTTATCTTTAGAGTGACAGTTTGGTCACATTATACCTTGGTGGTTTTTTAAATTTGTTTAATATTTATAAGCCCTGTAGACCTTGATGAACTTCTGGACTTCTTATTTTTATGTTTCACTATATTTGGAAACGTTTGCGTCATTATTTCTTCAATTATATTTTTTTCTGCCTTCTTCTCTTTATCGTTTTCTCTCTTCCAGGATCCTAGTTCTAAGAAAACGCATTTTTGATTCACAGTCCTGAAATTTGGTTTAAAAATACTTTTCAAATGTGGTGAAATTTATATGCTATTTATTTACTATACTCCTTCCGTGGGCTAATGTTCTCCAGCCTTGTAAGCTGAGGGGCTATGATACATATTTTTAAAAGGTTTTTGTCTGTTTAACACATCTGAAAAGAATGCACACATAAAGATTGAGACAGAAAATACTGGTTCAACATAATGAAATCTGTAAGAATTAGGATTTTGGGAAGGTGGAAAAAGTTATCCAAACAATTTTTTAAAATGCAACAAAAATAAGCTGATAAAAATCCCTATTAATACTTACTAAGAGTCTTCATAAGAGTCCATGCTTGATTTTTGCTATCAGGTTCCCCATAAGCAAAACAGAAATAAGGGATTCCCCTATCTGGTCCCCACTCTAGTCCATTCCTAGCTATTGAATAGAGTGGCTCCATCCTCACACCCTGACAGAAGATTCCAGCTAGCCCATAGGCAATTGTTTTATAACACCACCCTTCACATTTCTTCTGCGTCTGGTCTTCTGCTAAGTTCTAGGAACACCAAACACTACTGAGTTGCGAATCTATGCTGACTGATGGGGAAAAGCTTCTTTTAAAATTATAAACTCAATCAACTTGATGCATTTCAAGAAGTGCAATACTTCTGTTCATTTCTCAGTGAAAGAAGTTAAAGTTAACTTCTAAAAGTTACTTACAATCAGTAAGTAGCAAGCAAGTTAAGGTGAAAGTCACAATCACATATGGAGTATATTTCAGAAAACAGGAGAGGTAAGGCAGTTTATACCTACTTTCATGAATTTCTTCAAATACTGGATCTACTCAACATTGAACAGAGAGAGAAAAGCAACTATCAAAAAACAATATATTACTAAATGAGGGATTTAATATACTTCTTCCTAAGAGCACCAAGTGAGCAACAGATTTTTTAAAACTAAATCTAGGGGTTGGGGAGATAGCTCAGCGGTCTAAGTGCCTGCGTGGCAAGAGCAAGCACCTGGGTTTGACCCCCAGTGTTGCATGCTGTGCTGGCCCCAGGCCCTGTGTCAGGCTGGCCAATAAAAGCAAGCATGGTGGCACATACCTGGAATCCCAGTGCCGGGGAGGCTGAGGTAGGAGGATCACTACTAGTCTGAGCTCTGGAGTGAGACACTGTACAAAATAGATAAATAAATGAAAAACAAATAAATAATTAAGCTAGATTTAGGAAGTACAATGTGAATCAATCCATCCTCCTCCTCATTGTCTGCTCATTAATAAATTAAACAATCGAGCTTTAAAACAAGCACAGCGGGGCCAGGGAGATGGATCAGTGGAAAAACACTTCCCTGGCAAGCGCAAGGGAAGTTCAATCCCCTGTTCCTCAAAAAAAAAAAAGTAAATAAAAATAAATAAATAAATAAATAAATAAAAATAAAAAGAAATAAAATAAAATGATAAAAAATAAAAGAAAGCAAGCACAGGTCCAGCCAAATAACTCAGCAGATTAAAGCTACAAGCAGAGACAGGAGTTGGGGGTTCAGTCCTCTAGCCTGCCGGCCCCACGCCCAGGGCATCCTGAGACGGCAACTGAGACTGAAAGTGGTGGTGCAGGCATGTAATCCCGGCTGTTGGGAGGCTGTAAACAGGTGGATCACTAGGAGTCTGATCTAGTAGTGAGACCCTGGACACGCTATAGACCCTTCCCTAAAATACAAAATAAATAAATAACAAACACATACTCTCCTCCCAAAAAGGGAAAAAAAAATACTGAGCTGTCCTATATTATGCTCAAGAGGAACCACGGAGCAACTTCAACAATTCATATTGGTCTGTTACAGAGTCATAACAAAAATGCCACATTTTTAAACAACGAAAAAGTTTCTTGAAGCATCAAAACAAAACTAATGCTCATCACTTCCATTATGATCACAACTACTCAAAATTAACTAGTATGGGGAAGGGTGTGGAGCATTTGTTGTTATTGCAGAAACTAATTTTGATTTTTAAACTTCAGTTTGACTCAAACATTGCTTTTAATATGATGCTGACACCAGCTGAACAGAAAGGTGTCCAGAGAGATATTCACAGCAGCTTACACTTGCATTCTTCTTGAGTTCTAGGGGCTCTGGGGCAGCCAGTATTGCTTCATGAGATGCATTAGGCCTGTACACTTGTACTCGTCAGCCTTCAGATCTTGGCCCCGCTCTTCACTTTCTGGAATGATTGGTTTCTGTTTTGTTCTTGGCAAGTTTCTCTGTAGTGAAGGGGTTGTCTCGGAGATGAAATTGCATGCCAACAAGCAAGAGGAGAGTCTTTGAACAGTTGTATGTTATCTCAGGCACCCATTTTTCTTTTATATTTTCAAATGAGGATGGAGTGATCACTGAAAAACACTGAAGAAATACATCCCTTTGTGGATCACTCAGTGGTCTTACTGTCATATACTTTTGCTCTTCAGTATCAAAAAACTCAGCAGTGTATGGCTGTCCACCCGTCATAACTGTGAGGGAGCAGCTGTTAAAAGCGGCTGGTGCACAGTCAGATGGAAATATACTTGTTGTATCGGACATCAGGAGACATGGTTCCTGACACACTTGTCTGCAGTGTGCAAACAGCTTAAATATTTCAAATTGATGTTGACCTCAGCTTCTCCATCAGGACCTATGGCACATTTTTATGCACATTCCAATTCTGCCAACAAGGATTTGCCGTCTTCCTCACCATTACCTTTCCTTTGGACATTTTCAATGTGACTGTCAAAGTTTTGCATTTTCTTGGGAATTTTTGTGCATGGGCAGACAGGTTACTAAAAGCCACTACTGAGAGATTAAATGGATGTGCTCTGAAACCAGTAGTGGATTTTGTTATGTAAATTATTCATACAACTACATGAAAGCTTCTCAGGAAAGAGGAAATCCTACCATTTCTCTCTTTAGGTACTGAAAGTGTTTGCTGTTTCATTTCCCCTTCTAAGGCAAAGTTATCTTATTTCAGAGCAATGCTTCAAGTTTTAGCCAAGGATAAATATATCAGCAGCATGCATGAGCTGCAGTGCAATTAGGTTCATAGAGCTATAGTAACAAATGACCGCAGTATGAAGATGTACTTTTTTTTTTAAATTTACTGACCAATTTATTTTTCAGAAATGAACAGAAAAATTCATTTTTATAGAAGGAAAGCAAAAGAAGTCCCCCTCCCCAACCAAACCCCTCTACATTCCAGTAACTTGACTGATGACCTAAGTACGTCATGAGATGGTGCGTAAGGAATGTAGCCCATGCAGGCAGTAATGCAAGTCACATCAGGGCTCAGCCACCACCAGAGGCCACACAGAGCACGTCCACCTCTTGCATTCTAAGGATGAACTAAGCAGTCTGTAAACTCCACTTTTTTTTTTTTTATAAATTCACAATACTTTGGAAAGAAAAGCAATACACTCAACAACTTCTGACATTGCCAGTTCTGCAGATAACCCACTATTATTAGGGAATACTGTACTATATTGGATTATTTTGCTGAATTCAAGCACCTACAATATTTGCATGGCAATGGAATACCCATCTCTGACAAAACTAAACAAAAAAGGAGAATACAAATGAAGGAACAGATTTTAGTGAAAAAAATATATGCATACAAAATAGGATAGATATACAGCTACTTTCTCTTAGTTCAATGAGGAGAAAGTTTGGAACTAATAGTGTTTAGACAAGATATCATGTCTGCATCTTGTACTATAAATAACTATTACAAAGACAACAATGTCCAATGTATTAATTATTGTAACTGTCCTACTAACCTGTTTTGAAACTGTCTCATTGCTATGTTTCTCAACAAAATTAATTTTAAAAGAAGATTTCTGCTAATGGAAAAAATATTGTTTTCAAACAGTTTCATCTAAAGGAAACAACAAATGTTGGAGAGGGTTTGGGGAAAAGGGAACACTTCTCCACTGCTGGTGGGAATGTAGACTGGTACAACCATT
>PVKA01015268.1:0-50473 GCA_004027165.1 Ctenomys sociabilis
TAGGAGAACCTGTACTGCAATATTATGAGACTCAGGTGAGCTCCAAATTTTCTGAGCAAGGAGATTGTGGAGCCACAGAGGAAAGAGATTGAAGTTCTATAGTGTGCCTGGGGAGAGTCACATGAAGAGAAAACTTTCTCCCCTTCTCTCTGTGCTCTTATCAGCAGAAACACTGAACTATCAGCAGTCAGGGCTCACATGCCTAATCCTACAGGAAAATGTAGCCAGCAACAACCTGTGAACAGCAGCTGATCTGGGTGCTGTTGGAAATGTGGAGGCAAAGATTTAAAAAATAAAATTATCAGAGTGCATTTCAGAGGGAGAATAAAAATAATGCCATCAACTCCTACATATCAAACCTGCAGAGATGCAGTTTTCAAGTGCCCCTGCCAGCCTTAGGGAATCGCCACCAACACTGAGGGGCAGAACATATGGGGGCACGCTCAGAAAACTGCAGGTGGGAGCGATGCTTCCACTCATGGAGCCTTTGGGCAGGGAGCTGGGCGAGGCTCCTGAGAACACCCCAGACAGAGGAGGCCACCATGCACGGAGGGTCCAGGAAAGATGTGGACAGGAGTCAGAGTCACAGGCATGATGACATGGGTGGCTTGGGGCTAGGAGTAAAGGAGCTGCCATTTCATGGAAAGGGATAGAAAGTTCCAAGGGAGGCAAGTGGGGGGTGAGAGATGGAGGCTCTGCAGGCCAGCAGGAGAGAACACAGCTAGGCATTGGCACCCTGGAGACAGCCAGAGCCCAGACACCCCAAGGGATGTGCCCCACGGCCTCGGGAAAGCCCTTGCAGGGTCAGCCTTCCTGCCCTACTCCCTGCACCCCTGCCCTGGTCCTGCAAAGGCTGGACTGCCTGCCAGGATTGTCACCATTGCCTGCTGCTCTGTGACCCTCCTACAGTCTAGCCCCTCCAACTGGACCTCCTGCATCTAACTCTGAACTCAAATTAAGAGACCCATAAACCTCACACATGGTTGGAGCCACATACAGGGAAGCCTTTGATTTGTTTTCTTTGCCACCCAAGAAATTATCAAATATAGCAGCTTAAAAGATGCCTTTGTCTTCGCCTCACTGTCCTGTAGGCCAGACATCTGAGCAAGAATGGGTTCCCTTCCTACAGCAGGGATGGAAAACCTCTCAGAGCTTCAAATGAAACAAACAGCCTGCTGAGGCACAGGTGCATAGCCCACCACCACCACTGGCCTAGGGGACCCCAATCAGGAGGGTGGCCCACTAGTAGGCTCAGGTTGGGCCCAGGGGAAGAACCCACTCCCTGGCTTCTCAGGGATATTCAGAACACAGCTCCTCATTGGTGCATTGCTGGTCACAGGTAAGGAGATTCCTTGGCATCTGGAAGCCATGTGAGCAATAAGGAGCACGGATGTCCCCCTACTGCACCCCTCTGCTTTTAGAGGGTTCCAACGATCATATTACACCTATCCCGGCAATCTCTTTGTACAGTAGACATTAATACAGTCCTAGAGGGCAAAGCTTAGGAGCACCTACAGGTTCTGCCTTCTATGGGCTGCATGAACGATGAACTCATTGTTAGGATCTGCTAGAGCAGGGATTACTGGATCAAACCCAGGGCTTTCTCACTAAGCTATATCCCTAGGCCTGTCTGTATTTTGAGAAAGGAAGCCACTAGTTGCTATCTTCCCCGGGCGGGGCTGGAATGTGTACTGTTCCTGCCTCAGCGACCCAGCTCACTCTCATTACATGTGCGCTCCACCACGCCTGGCTCCGTGCACTCTTGTTCTTTCACCAACACAAGCCAGAATGTGGAGACGAGAGGTGTCATGGAAGCCTTCTAGTTCTTAGGCATTCAGTGTCCCTCAGGGCGACCAGATCTGTTTATCTTTCCTTCCTGACCTGTGGTGAGGTCTGGCTCAATTCCAGGCATCTGTGCAGATGCCAGTCAAACCAGACAGCAACGGCTGAGGTCTAATGGGTGAGCAGGCACAGCGCAGTGAGCACGGTGTCACCACTGCCCTCCCATAGCTGAGACACCACACCCACACCCACAGCTGTGTGAAGACAGGCCTGGTGGGGCTCCTGATCCAGTCCACAGTTGGCTGGCTCCAAGGCAAGGTGGCACAGAGAGGAGTGCTGGGGAGGGGAGCTGCTCATAGTGTGGGGGGCAGGAAGCAGAGAGGGCATAAGCCCTTCCAGGCCCTGCTCCCAGTGACCCCTTCTTCCCACTAGACCCCATCCCTCAACAGCAAGCCCTATAATCCCAACACCTTCCAAGGGTCCTGTCTGTGACCACCCAAGACTTTTGGGGGACATAAACAGGAACTAGAGCACACAGGGACAAGACACACACTGGGCCCATGAGCATGTAGGTCCCTTTAACTATGGGGAAACCCTTGATCATGCAGGCATGGAGGAATCTAGGTGGGCCAAGGTTTCAGGACAGAGCGAGAAGATGGCTCTGTACAAACTACAGGGGTAGATGAAGAAAAATGGGACCCTGCCAACACCTTGCATTTGCACTTTCTGCCTTCAGAGCCTTGAAAAATATTTGTTGGATAATCCGAGGCTATGTGCTTTGCTATGGCAGCCCTGGCACATGGGCACAACATTAACCATGCTGCTAACATCAGTGAAAAAGCAAAGACCTGTCCTCAGGACCTTGGGTTATCAGGAAACACCCCTTCCAGTAACTGTTCAACCTGCTGTGCTACTCTTTTTGTCACAGCTGGGACTAGGTAATGCATGGCCATAACTGAAAGGAGGAAGGGATTATTTTGGCTCAAGCTTTTAGAGAATTCAGGCCATGCCTGACCAGGCTCCATGGTGGGAGGGTCTAGCGGAGGATGGTTGCTCACTTCATGGAAGCAAGGCAGCCAGGATGGGTGTGGAGGGAACAGACAGACGGGCAAGAGCTGGGGACAAGACCATACCCCCAGGTCATCTCCTCCAAGGTGCTCCCACTTCTTCATAGCACATTCACCTATGAACTCATCGGCTAGCAAAGAATATCGCTCCCCCATGGCCCAGGCACCTCCTGAAAGCCCCATCTCTGGACACAGGAGTGCTGAGGAGTGGTTTAAACCATAACACCTACTGAATGTGGGTCCGAGGAAGATGCATGAGAGGCTAAGAGCAGTTGAAGGGTGTGTGTGTGTGTTAGGGTTTGTGTCTAGATGACCCCCAAAGTCTCTCACATTACAAGTGATTCTTCTGTTTACAGCCTCCCAAGTGCTGGGATTATAGGCTTGTGCCCAGTCTCATTCGCTCTTAGTGCACCCCAGGGACAGGGACAGTATGGTAGGTCAGGGACTGAACCCCTGTCTCCTGGGCCTGCTAGCAGGCACTTTAATCCACTGAGCTATTTGGCCTGCCTCTCATACACTTCTAGATGGGGCTTTTTTGGAAGTGGCTGAGTCTAGAGTTTGTGATGAATTCAATGTTAGGATTAAGGTGCTGGGATGAAGAGTGAGTGGTTGCTGGATCAGTGAGTGGATCAGCAGTGCCCTGATGCCTGCAGTGTGGATGTGAAAAGGGGGCAGGAAGAAGCCTGCACCTCCCTTTTTGCTCTTGTTGCTTTTCTATGCTATGAACTGGTGCCCTCTGCCATCTGCCACCCTGCCTTAGAGCTAGCTGATCATGGACTGAGACCTCTATGAAGTGTGAGCTAAACACACCTTTCTTCCTTTAATATTGGGTGCTGGGTGCTTTGTCTCAGCAATAAGTAACTAAGACACTGTGGCCCCAAGGCAGACGTATGAATGTGCAACCTGGATCCAGGGCAGAAGAAGAGACAGAGAACATGGCAGAAGCCAAGAGGAGGCAAACCAGCAGGAACCCTGGGGGCAGCTGGCATGGAAGGGAAGTGTGGCCCACAACCACCCGCCCCACTTGTGGAGACTGCAGAGAACCTAGGAGAAAGACAATGTGTGGCAAAGATGCTAAGTTTGGGTTGGGCCTCACAGAGCTTGAGCTGCTGAGGGCCTTGAGGAAGTGGGAAAAGGAGCTGGGATTTAGGCTTTGGCATAGAAGAAGAGAGGAGCTGGTCCAGGCAGAGCATGGCACATCTGGGCTGAGGATGGAACCTGGGCTAAACCAAGAGCTAACAGCAGCAGAGAAGGACTCAGGGGACAAGGAGGAAGAGGGGTTCACACAGAGAAGGGGAGAAGGTCCTGAACTCCAGCACAGGAGAATAATAAGAGAGGTCTGCCACACAGGCATGGACAGAACAACATCCTGATGGAGCCAGCCCTTATATATAGTAGGCCTCCTAGGGATGGTAAGTGGATGGATGGATGGATGCATGGATGGATGGATGGATGGATGGATGGATGAGTGGGTGGGTGGATGGATGGATGGGTGGGTAGATGGGTGGATGGATGGGTGGGTGGGTTGGTAGGTGCATGGGTGGGTGGGTGATGGACAGATGACTGGATAGGTGGATGTTGGATGGGTGCATGGATTGATGGATAATAGATGGGTGGTTGGATGACAGATGAATGGATGGATGGATGACAAACTAATGAACACAGTCTTTCCACACTGACTAAGATCTTCCAGCACAGGTGTGGGCTGCTTGTTCTTGGATCTCCTGGCCCCTATTGTCACTGGCTGCCAACTGGTGTCCAGGACAGGTGTCTTCAGTAGAGTGACCTTCCTTTCTCTGCCTGTCACTGGGAACAGGAGTATTCAGTCCTGACAGGGAGACCTGAGGCCAGCCCAACTCAAGCCCCAGTCTCTCCACTGACCATGACTTAGGACCTCATTGCCATCCCTGAAACACAGAAATAGTAAGAGTGCTTACTGTGGAGGGTCAACTTGATTGGCTTTGGGGTTCAGCTGGGCAAATGGCTGAGTACACCTCTGGGAGCCTCAAAATGGTTCATGGAGGTGTGCCTCTGGGTACTGTGTCTGGCCTCTGGCCCCCATTTCCTGGTGCTGTTCACCTGCTCTGTCCCCCAGGCACCATGAAGCATTGCTGTGCCACAATGTCCCTGCCTTAGAGTCAGCAAACCTTGGACTGCACCCTTTGAAACTAAGTCTCTTCCTTTAAGTTGTGTCTCTGTGACAGGAAAGGACCAATGCACCTCCCTTTGAAAGGCATTGGGGGAATCACAAGAGTCATGTGACAGGAGTCATGGTGGGGTCAAATTCCTCAATACATTTAGAGAGATGGGAGAGATATGGCGGTGAAAACCTGTAATCCCAGCACTCTGTGAGGCTGAGGCAAAAGATCACAAATTCAATCCTAGCCTGATAGTACAGCAATTTAGTGACTGTCTCAAATTTTAAAAAATGAAGAAGGTCAAGAGTTGCAGATCAATGTAAAGATATTTTCAATCCCAGATCAATCCCCAGTATCAAGGAAATAAACGTACTTAGAATAGATTCTGGTGGCTGGTAGACTTGATCACTACAATTGGTCATTTTGTTGTTTGATCACTGACAGAAAATCACAAAAATCTTCACAGTGTCACACATTGTCTCTAAAGATTATATTCATTGTTTCAACAAGTGACCCTGTAACTGAGCACAGAAAGATATTTTCAATCCCAGATCAATCCCCAGTATCAAGGAAATAAACGTACTTAGAATAGATTCTGGTGGCTGGTAGACTTGATCACTACAATTGGTCATTGTGTTGTTTGATCACTGACAGAAAATCACAAAAATCCTCACAGTGTCACACATTGTCTCTAAAGATTACATTCATTGTTTCAACAAGTGACCCTGCAACTGAGCACAGGGTGTCTATGGGTGAGATTACACATCAGTTGGATACTGAAATAAATGCATACTAAAGAGAGAAAATTATCAATACTGAAAGGAAGCAATGGAATGAATGTACATGCAGCACTGTGGATCTCTGTCAAATTATCTTTGCAACATAGAAACACAATGTGCAACTTGGCTTGCTTACATCTGATGTTCATCCCCCATTCCTAAGCTCAGTGCTGCCTTTCAAAGCTGAAAATGCTCTTATTTAACTTATTTTAGAAGCAGAGTCTTTTGCAACAGGATGTTATAGTCATAACACAAATCCTGAGCATATGCTTGGGCTTTGTCAGATTCTTGGAAAGAGAAAAACCTTGAAATCAGAAGTCTGAGAAAGGTGACAATATCAGGGAAAAGAAATGAACATTCCTAGAATCCCCACACTCCCTGCTGTTGAGCAGCACTCTGGAGGACTCATTTTCATGAAATTATTTTTAAAAACTACCTCCCTTTCTCTCTACATGGAGATGGCAAATGGTTTGGGCTGGCAGTGAAATGTTCCAACACCCAGTGTTGAGGTGCGCTCTTCTCCTGTTCAGGTACACACAGGTCTGTGGAGATGCCGCTGAGGTGCCAGCCTGACCACACTCGAATCTGCCCACCACAGGGCCCTGCAGCGCCCACCTCATCAAGGAGGACTGGGTACTGGGAAGTCATCTCGCTCATCATGGAATCACAGACATACCAACGGCGGCATGAGCAAATAATAGATGAATATCAATTTTTAAAATGTATTACAGTAAAAAACTGCATTGGCATTAATCCTACTCAAAATACTATGCATTGCCCAAAACAAGACTATCCCATCACTCCTGCCACTTTCGGAAGCAGTTTTGCAGTACTTTCGTAAGTGTCTTTGTCTACACTGTTACATCTGAATAGATTCAAACTGGTGGTCTTTCCTGGTCATTTTGATCTTGGGAATCAGCCAGAAGTCACCTGGCGCCAGATCCAGTGAATAAAGTGTAGGCAGCAGACAGACAGACAGCATCATGTTCTTATGAGCTGCCTCTCCATTGCAGGGCACTTTGCTGCAGGATTCACTGTGCATGTTTTTTAATTACATTTTATCCCATTGTGAGGACACTCACAAAAGAGGACTTCCAGAACTGCTTCAGAAAGCGGCAAGAATGATGGGCTAAGTGTGTGTGTATGTGTCTGTGTGTGAAGTTAGGGGGAGTATTCTCAGTGAGCATAAATAATGATGTGTCTTCTGCTATATATATTTTTAGTGTAAGCATTTACTGTATATTCTGATCGTATTCGCTATGAGGTTCCTGTCTCCTCCCTTCGATGTGGGACCCCTGCCCTGCCTCCTGGCAGCTATGAACTCAGCAGCTTTTCTCTATCTCAGTCTTCCACTGTGATGCTCCCACCTGGGAGCCAGAAACCAGAGAGCGAATCTGACACTGTGAACCAAAGCAATCCTCCCCCTCCTTTTAAGTAGTAGGGATCAAGTATCTTGTCCCAGCAATAGGAAGGCTGACTGACACAATAGAAGTAATCAAAAACCTCCAATAGGACAAGACAAGATGGCTTGACTGGTGAACTCTATCAAACCATTAGAGACTGAATAACCATCTTTCTCAAACTCTTGAAAAATATCAAAAATGAAATACTTTCAAGTTTGTTTTAAGAGGCTTACATTATCCTGACACCAAATACAGACAAAGATACTATAAGGAAAGAAAAATATATGTCAGTATCCTTCAGGAATATAGACATATTAACCTTAGCAAGTTAGCGGCAAGACAGATTTAGAAGTACATTAAAAGGATCATGCACCACAATTGAGTAGAATTATTCCCTGTGGTTTGAGGGTGTTCAACACATGTAAATTAGTACATGTCATATGCCACATAATCAGATGAAAGATCAAATCATGTGATCCTCTCAACATATACTCATTGTACTGAAGTTCTGGTTGCTGATGGGATTTTGTAAAGCAACTGTATCTTGGTCACTCTGACTTCATCAATGGATTAATCTATTGAAGAGATCAAAATTCGATGTCATTGTTGAGCAGTAAGGGGTGAGATAGGAGGTGGGGCCTTAAGGGGCTATGACCTTGGGGACAGTGTCTGACAGCTGATCCCTTCCCCCTGTCTCTTCCCCTTCTGCTTCCTGGCTGCCATGAGGTGAGCAGAGCTCTTCCCCCTGCCCTTCATCATGATGCATCTGCTTATCACAGGCCAAAAGCAATGGAGCTGCAATGTACAGGCTGAATCTTCAAAAACTGTGAACCAAAATAAGTTCTTCCTGTTAAAGTTGATTTTGGCCACAGCAATGAAACTTCATTATAAAAGCTCTCAAAAAAATAGACCTCAATATAATAGATGAGGAGACCAGGACAAATATCACACTCAACAGTGAAAGGCTAAATAAAATCTTTTGCTGCTAGACGAAAAATAAGATCAGGGAGCTATTCTAATGCTGCCATTCAGTATAGTACTTGAGGTCCCAGCTAGCACAATTAGCCAAGAAAAACCCATAAAAAGTCATTAAATTTTAAAAGAATTTAAATTTTCTCTGTCTGCAGATGGCCTCATATATAGATCTTGAAATCCCCTAACCACCACCAAAAAAGGTTAAAATAATAAATGAATTCATAAAACAAAATTACACAAAAGTTGGATTTCTATACACTAAAAATGAACTATCTGAAAAAGAAATGAAGAAAAGAATCCCATTTAAAACAGCACTGAACCCCCGCCCCCAAACCCACCGAACGAGCCAGAACTTCTGAGACTCGGCCCTTGATCCACCTAAGCCTGGCCCGCACTGCAACTCCCAAGAGCTCCTGCCCCAGGCCCACCGAGCAAGAGTGAACTTCTGAGACTCTCTTGGCCCTGATCCAACCCAGCCTGGCCCACCCTGCAACTCCCCAGCCTGCCAGGCGAGTGAGTGAGAATTTTTGTGACTCTTCCGGCCCCTGATCCAGCTCAGCACAGCCAGGTGAGTTTGTGGGAGAGCTTCAATGCTCCCTGGGCCAGGGGCACAACAGAGGGGAACCACAGGCTCACAGTTGTGCCAGAAGGGCTGCAGTAAAAAGGAGCTGAATACAACAGCTAGATCCAGGCCAGGTATAAATGGATACATTCAAACTTAATAGATCTGCACCTGAATCTCATTATGTGCTAAGGTTATAACTGCACCAAAGCTCTACACCAAAGGTCAGAGGTCAGTGCTATACAAAATGACAAAGACAAGGAGCAAAATGTAATCTCAGGCCTCGAGCCCCAGGCATGATAAGTGCAGAGGACATTAGCTCAGCTGAAATGAATGAATTAACAGCGTTGGAAGCAAGGAAACAACAACAGAAAGGTATAGAAGAACACATAACAGAATTAATGCCTGAAATAAATTTAAAAAAAACAAATTTCTGAATACATAGCATCTGAATTAAAGAATCTAATGCAGAAACATATGGAGGAAACCCAATGCCCACCTAGAGCAAGTGCAGAGAACACTAGCTCAGCCGAAATGTATGAGTTAACAGCTTCACAAGCAAAGGAACAGAAAGAAAAAGGAACTCAGAGCAGAAATAATTTCTGAAATGAAAAAGAAATCTCTGAAATCATAGCATCTGAAGTAAAGAATCAAATACGGACATGTATGGAGGAAATGCAATTTGAAAAAAAAAAAACTCCGCAGTAAAAGATTTAATAGCTACCTCTAAAGAAGACATTGATAAAACAGCATTAAAAAGAATAAAATAAGTATACATCGTGGGGCCATAATATTAAGCTGAGCTGCCGGGCGTGGTGGCGCATGCCTGTAATCCCAGCACTCGGGAGGCTGAGGCAGGAGGATTGTTGTGAGTTCGAGACCAGCCTGAGCTACAAAGTGAGCTTAAGGCCAGCCTGAACTGCATAGTGAGACCCTGTCTCAAAAAGACAAAAAAAAAAAAAAAAAAAAAATTAAGCTGAGCTGTAAATGGCTATGGTCAACAACTTCTTTGAATAACTCACTATTGTTGTGGAATGCTGAACTGTGTTGGACTGTCGAGTTCAAGCACCTAAGTTAGTTGAATGACAATGGAGTGCCCACCTTTGACAGGTGTAGACAGAGCAAGGGGTATAGAAAGAAAAATCATGATGTGTGTGTATAGACAGTACAGTTGGGATAGATAACGCTGTGCTTCTACACAATCCTATGAGAGGCAAGATTTGCACTAATGGTGGTTGGACAGGATATTATGTCGGCTTCTAGTACTATGGTCATCCACTTGGAAAATAATTATTGAATTTTTGATATAATTCAGGTATAAAAAATAAGTAAGCAGCTACACTCTTAATTTACTGATAAGAGACATCTGCTAAAATAATATCTGTAAATATAATAACATGTATGCACCTTGTACGATACCAAAACATTATGAAAACAGTTTGCAATGTATTAATTTATCGAATCTGTCTTAAGGTGTCTTGAAACTGTCTGATTGATATTTGTACTCCAATAAAATAAGAAATAAATTTAAAAAAAGAATAAAATATTTGGGAGTATATTTAACTGAGGATCTAAGATATTTGTGCATTGAAAATTCTATGACTTTTTAAAGAAAACTAAAGACACAAATAGATGAAAATATATTTTTATGGAACAAATGAATCATTACTGTTAAAAATCTACAAAATCAATGTAATCGCTATCAAAATTCCTATGACATTTTCATACAAATACAACATTAATCCTAAAATTGACACAAAATGTGACAAAATACTTTGATGAATCCCAGCAATGTGGAGTAAAATGAACCAAACTGGAGACATCTTACCTCCTTCTTTGATGTTCTATTACAGAGCTCTAGTCATCAAAACAGCATGATGGTAGCATATGAACAGACCAATGGAACAGAATGGAGTTCAAAATTAAATTCACATGGTTAAACTCAATTAATTTTTGATGAAGGTGGAAAGATCATGCAAAGAAAAAGATAGTCAAGTGTTGAAAAAACTGGATGTCCACATACAAAAACAAATAAAGCAGAACCTTGCCTTGCACTGTGATAGCTAACTGACAGTGTCAACTTGAGAAAGCAATGAACAATTAAATTGGACTAGTATAGTTCTGGGTGTGGCTGAAGAGGTCTTCTGAAGACAGAAGACATGCTCTGGGTGCAAATGGCCCCCAGCAATGGGTTTAGAGATGGAGTGGACCAGAAGGGAAGCAAAGAAGGAAGGCTCTCTTCTGCTTCTTCAGAGCAGCTCTAAGTCTTTATCTTCATCTTGGACATTGTCTCCTGGGTTTCAGCCCAATCCCTTTAGCCCCCTGATACAGAATACCACAGGACACTCCAGTATGATCCAGGCCTTCGATCTCTGACTGCATCCTTTGGATCTGTACCACATAGACCCAACTTTTGCACGGTCCCATTTCTGACTCTGTGGGTGGCCAATTACATGCCTACCTTGTAACTCCTTATATATTTACATAAATTGCATTTAATCTATTTCTCTAGTGAATACTGACTGATACATACACCACATAAAAAAATAACTTGAAATGGAACAAAGACTTAAACATAAGTTTGGAAGCTATAGAACTCCTTGAAGAAACAGAGAGGGGAAAAAATACCCTTGGCAATGATTCTGACAATTGTTAAAGTAATGTATAGAGGTTCCCTCAAAGCCTCATGTAGGTACAGGTGGGGCTCTTCAAGAGGTGGCTGAATCAAGAGTGTATGATGCTAGGATCAAGGTTCTGTAGTTACTAAATTAGTCCACTGAAGCCGAGGTTCAAACGGGATGCAAGTGCATGGCCAGACCCTGACCACCTATGCTTGAGCTGCTAATGCCAAATAACTTCAACCCAATAAAAACCACACTGCAGAAAAAATAAATAAAAACACACTGAGACACATAATAGTAAAGATCCCAGAAATCCAGCACAAGAAAAATATACTGAAAGCCACTAAAGAAAAGAAGCAGATCATATTCAAACGAAAACCCAAGAGAGCGAGGGAGAGGGGTAGAAAGGGTCCCATAAATATGGTGGCAAGACTCACTTAGGGGCTGATTTGGGCTAGATACCCCAGCACAGGGGAGCACAGAGCTCACCCCCACACTCGCTGAGCCAGAGCTTGGGCTTGATGGGAGGGAAAACTCATCAGAATTATGGCCCACTTCACTTCACAAACCATAAAGGCAAGAAAAGAATGGAAGCAGAGTACTTCAAGTCCTCTATGAAAACAAATTCCAACCCAAGCTACTATACCCAGCAAAACTCTCTTTCAAGTTTGGGGGAGAAATGAAATACTTCCATGACAAAGAACCACTAAAGAATTTCATGATGACAAAGCCAGCCCTACACAGACTACTGAAAGATGTTCTACAGAGGGAACAAAATGAACAGAACTCCATGAATGAGAACAGAAGGAACCCATTAAATTGTGCAAACAATTAAACACAAGACAAAAAGGAGTAAAAGACAGCAGGTAAATAACATGTCAATTGTAAGTCAACACATCTCAATTATAACCATCAATGTAAATGGACTCAATTCACCAATTAAGAGAAACAGACTAGCACAGCGGATTGGGAAACAAAATCCAACAATATGCTGTACACAAGAAACACACTTAACTCATAAATTAATAGACTGAAAATCAAAGGATGGAAAACAATACTACATGCCCCAGCATCTCAGAAAAATGCAGGGTATCAATCCTGTTTTTAGACAGTCTCAACTTCCACCTAAGAATGATCAAACAAAGGAAAAAAGGCCACTATATACTGATTAGGGGAAAAATTCAAGAGAAAGAGGTAACACTCATAAATATGCAACAGGAGCACTCAACTACATAAGAAAAATCTTAATTGACAAGAAGAATCTATTATCGAATACCACAGTCTTAACAGGAAACATTAACACCCCCATCCCAAAAAGATAGGTTAACTAGATGAAAAATCAGCAAAGTAGTAGCACAACTGAACCACAGCCAGGAAGAAATGGACTTGGTGGACATATACAGAGTGTTACACCTAACCATAGCTGAATACACATTTTTTTCCAGCTGCACATGGGTCATTTTCTAAAATAGATCACATACTAGTTCATAGGTCAGTCTTAAGTATATGTAAGAAAACAGAAATTATCCCATGCATATTATCTGACCATAAGGCAATTAAACTGGAAATAAATGATAAAAGAAACCAGAAAAACCCACGAAATGCATAGAAATTAAAAAACACCCTACTCAGCAATCAATGGGTCACAGATGAAATTAAACAAGAAATTCAACAATGTCTACATCACAATGAAAATTCAACCACAACTTATCAGAATTTATGGGATGCGACCAACGAAGTTCTCAGAGGGAAATTCATAGCTCTGAACTCGCACATTAGGAAAACAAGAGGGGAACAAATAAACACCCTGTTTCGCCTCCAGCATCTAGAAAAGAAAGAGCAAACTAAATCCAGAGCCCAAAGATGGGAAGAAATCATAAACATTAGAGCAGAAATTAATTCAATTGAGATGACAAAAACAGTTGAAAGAATCAATGAATCAAAAAGTTGGTTCTTTGAAAGACTAAATAAAACCGATAAGCCTCTAGCTAACCTCATCAAAAACAGGAAAGGAAAACTTCAAATACAAGCAATAAGGAATGAAAAGGGTATAATCACCACGGACCCAGTGGAAATTCAGAAGATTATCAATAGCTACAATAGCTATCAATAGCTATAATCCCTACACTCCTCCAACTCTTCAATGAAATTGAAAGGGAAACAGTTCTCCCAAAATCATTCCTGGAGGCAAGTATTATACTGATTCCAAAACCAGGGAAAGACATAACTAAAAAAATAGAACTACAGGCCAATCTCCCTCATGAACATAGATGCAAAAATCCTCAATAAAATCCTAGCAAACAGAATACAGCAAATCATCAAGAAGATCATACACCATAACCAGGTAGGATTCAACCCAGGGAAGCAAGGATGGTTCAATATTCGAAAATTTATTAATGTAATACACTGTATGAATAGAGTGAACTCTAAAAACTACATGATCATCTCAATTGATGCAGAAAAGGTTTTTGACAAAGTCCAACACTCATTCATGTTCAAAGTACAACAGAGAAGTTAAATATAAGGCCTCTACTTCAATTTGATAAAAGCCATCTATGACAATCCGATGGCTAATATAATTCTAAATGGGGAAAAACCGAAATATTTTATTGTCAGATCTGCTACAAGACAAAGATGTCCTCTATCACCTCTCCTGTTCAATATAGTTCTGGAATCATTAGCTAGAGCCATTATACAAGAGAGAAAGATAAAAGGAATAAGAATAGGTAAATAGGTAATCATATCATTTGCAGATGATATGATTCATTAATTGAAAGACCCAAAAAAAACTCCACCAAGAAGCTACTAGAATTGATAAACAAATTCAGTAGCATAGCAGGATACAAAGTCAATATCCAAAAGTCAGTAACATTCCTCTACACAGACAACAAACACACTGAGAGGGAAATTATAGAAACAATACCTTTTACAATAGCACTGCGGAAAATGAAATACCTTGAAATTCATCTAACTAAACAAATCAAAGATGTTTTCATGGAAAATTACAGTACTCTTTAAAAAAAAAGGTTATAGAGGATTTCAGAAAATGGAAAGATATACCCTGCTCCTCGATAGGAAGAACCAACATCGTGAAGATGGCCATACTCCCAACATTGTTGTACAGATTTAGTGCAATCCCTATCAAACTACCACCAACATACCTCCCAGGCCTACAGAAATATTTCCTAAAATTTATCCAGAACCAGAAAAAACCTAGAATAGCAAAGGCAGTCCTAGGCAACAAAGACAAGGTAGGAGGCATTAAAATTCCTGACTTGAAATTATACTACAAAGCTACTGTGATAAAATCAGCATGATACTGAAAAAAAAGAACACACTGAGGATCAATGGACTATATTAGAAGATGCAGAAGCCTCTACAAACACAGTCAGCCACCTGATCTTTAACAAAGGGGCTTACTGAAAGAAAGATAGCCTCTTTAACAAATGGTGCTGGAAAACCTGGCTTTCTACATGCCAATAATTAAAATTTGACCCAGGTCTATCACCATGCACTAAGCTAAAGTCAAAATGGATTAAAGATATAAACATTAAAACAGAAACACTCAATCTCCTGGAAGAGAAAGTAGGAGGAACTCTTGAAGACACAGGGGTAGGAAAAGAGTTCATGAACAAAAATCAAATCACAGGGGTAATACTTGAAAGAATTAACAACTGGGCCCACCTCTTATTGAGAAGTTTTTGTGCATCAAAGGAAACTACCAACAAGTTTTGAAAAAATCTTAAATAATAAGCACTCAAAGGTCTACTTTCTGGAATTTATAAAGAATGAAAAAACATTAGGGCCCTCAAATTTATTCAGAAATGTGCATTGGAAATGAATGTAAACTTCTCAAAGGATGAAATTACAGAAGCAAATAAATATATGCAGAAATGCTCCACATCACTAGCCATCCATGAAATGCAAATTAAAACACTGACATACAATCTCAAACCAGAAAGAATGGCTATCATTAAGAAATTAACAAATGACAAGTGTTGGAGAGGATGTAAAGAAAACGGAACCCTTCTTCACTGCTGGTGGGAATGTAGACTGGTGAAACCATGGAAATCAGTGTGGAGACTCCTTAAAAAACTACAGCTGGAATTCCTATTTTAGCCAGCTGTCCCCCTACTGGGAATTTTCCTGGAGGAACTGATAACATCATATCATAGTGATTCATGTGTACCTATGTCTATAACAGCACAATTTGTGATAACCAAATCTTGGAAATAATTAAAATGTCCATCACCTGAGGAATGGATGAAAAAGATACAGTATTTTTATACAATGGAAGTATTACTCAGAGAATGATAACCTTGAAGCCTTTATATTTAAGTTGATGCCACTTTAAGATATAAGTGAAATAAACCAGACCAACATGTGTAAATATCACATGGTCTCCCTAGTATAAGAACTCAAAAGGAGAAATAAAAATAGAGAGGTCTAACACAATTAAAAGGAAAGCGAGAAGTTCAGGATTGCACAATGAGGATAGGGCATGGAGAAAAACTGGGAAGCATGATAGGGGCAAAGCCATACATTTATATGCACAAGTTGGGTAAGGCAATGATCCTGAGAAACATCAGCAAGTTTTTGAAACTAGCACTTAATTGGTAGGATTCTCACCCTGACTACTATACATGCTGATACTGCTGGCTGGGGAGATGGCTCAGTGGAATAAGTGCTTCCCTGGCAAGTGCAGGGCCTGAGTTCCACGAAAAGTTATACCTGTGAACCATGCAACTGCACTTCAGATAGTAATTTTTAATAGAAGGGTCACGTTTGGAATGCCTGTCATTCTGGTCTTCTAAATATGTACTTCTTTCATGACATACCAATTATTACCATATTGCCTCTCAAGTAAAAGTTTTTTTTTTTCTTTTTCAAATTAAGGGTAATAAATGAAAAAGTGACACAAGAAAAAAATTAGTCCATGGATTGATTTGGTGTAGTTCTGATTGTGTTTAGTGGTATGGCCTCTCGGTGTGATATTTGCCCTTAGAATAGGACAGAGTATAAGGGGCAGAAAGAGGGCTCCTGTAGTCACTTGTTTCTTGCTGCCTTCTCCTTTTGCTGTTTCCTGTCCTACAACATGAGCTGTTTTTCTTCCCTCTCTCCAGCTGTTCTGCCCTAGGGCTAACCAATTACAAACTGAAACCGATACAAGTTATGAGCCAAGTAAACTATTTCTCCTTTAACTTTAGGTATCTGGTATCTTGCCTTGGCAATGAAAAAGTAAGACAGAATTTGATACCAAAAGTGGGGTCATTGCTGTGAATGTAGGTGATAATGTGGCTTGGAAGCCTTTGGAACTGGCTTGTGAGAAGAGTTTGCAAGAGTTTGGAAATGCCAGCTGAAGAGAGAGCCCTGGAATGCCTTAAGATGTATTTGATGGGAATTGTTCTCAAAGATCAGAAGACTAAAATGTTGTAGGAATTTCTAGGGGTAGACTAGACTCAGGAGTTTTCTGCTGGGAAAAGAACCACACTGAATGTTGGATTTCAGATGATGTGTATTATGCCTTGGCAGAATTTAATCTGCATTTTGCTAGCATATAGATACTTAGCCTGAGACTAAGACTACAGGCAGATTAATCTTGCTGAAGAAACTGCAGGGCAGTCTAATGTTGAGATGGTAGCATGGCTATGGTTGGGGTATTTTAGCCAGATCTATGTAAAAAATTAAAAGCAAAGTACCTGGCAAAATGATTTGAAACATTTTAAATTTGGCCAGAAACAAAGTTTCACTATGGCTGTGGAGCGCAAACAGAGCTGAGGAGAACTTGGCTGGTGAGAGGAACTAGAACAATGGAAGGCCTGAGGACAACACACAAAATGGCAGAAATCCAGCCTTTGTAGCTTCAAGGCTGCAAAGGTGAAATCAGTTTCTTTAAAGAGAAAGCCCCAGAGCACTGTGTTCCAGAATAGCAGCAGCCTAGATAATTTATTCCTTGGGATTTGGTTCCTAGGCACCCTTCATCTACAGCCAAGAAAAAGGGAGCCTGGCTATTGCTCTGGCTGGTGGCAGATGTTGGTATCATCCATGTGGCACTAAATTCAGGTGCATGCAGAATACAAGAGTAGTGGTGTCAGGAAACCTTCCACCCAGATTTCAGAAGACCTGGGAGGCAGTCAATGTGTCCCTGGGGGACCAGCGTGTGAAGCTCTGAGTGTGAAGTGAAAGGTACACTGGAAACCCCAGAAGGCTTGAGAATCCATGGGTTATCTAAGAAAATTGTAAGGAGTGGGCAAAGCCAACCCAAGAAGCCATATGGATGAAGTCACCCAAGTTTGCATCTTGCCACAGATTTCCTCAGATGCTAGACATGGAACTACAGGACTTAATGTTTGCCCCACTGGATTTTGGGCAAGCTTTGGCCCCTCTTCTTTCAACCTTCCTATCTGTATGTTTTTAAATGATAATGTTTATTTTGTGACATTGTATTTTGGAAATATATAATTTTCTTTTCATTTGTACAGGGACTCACAGCTAAGAGCTTGCCTTAAATCTCAGAGAAGACATTAGACTTGGACGTTTCAGCAACGATGATATTGTTAAGACTCTGACAACTCTTGGAGATGGGATAAATGCCTTTTGCATAAAGTCCTGTGCATGAGTCTTTAAGAGCCCATGGGTGGAATGTTATGGCTCGTGTCTAGTTGTTACCCCAAAGCCTCATGTAGTCATATGTGGGGCTTTTTGGAGATGGCAGGATCTGTAGTGCATGCTGCTGGGACTAAAGGTCACTAAGCTAGTTAGTCCACTGGTTAGTTTAGCATCATTTTAGGGGTGGATGATGGAAATGTTCTTCCTATGTGAGATGCCACCACACCATAAAGCCAGGTAGTCTGGGCAGAATGTAAGAGACAGAAAGAGGGCTCCAGTCATCACTTGCTGCTGTCTGTTTTTGTTGCTTCCTGCCTTCCACAGCAAGAACTGTTTTTCTCCTCTGTTATGCCCCTCTGCCGTGCCTTGAAGCCAGCAATTATGGACAAAAACCTCTATAAACTGTGAGCCACATTAAGCTTTCTTCCTTTAACTTTAGATGCTAGTATTTTGTCTCAGCAATGAGAAAAGTAACTAAAACAATAATGATCATTTAGCCGTGGCACCAAAAGCATGGTAACAGAAGCAAAAAGTATGTGAACAGGATTCCATCAGGCTGTAAATCTCTGCACAACAGTAGTGAAAGGACAGAGTGAAAGGACAAACCATAGATTGTGGCAATGTATTTATAAGCCATACATCTGATAAGGAGTTAATATCCAAAATATATAAAAAGTTCAAAAACTCAGCAAAACAACCCAAATAACTCAATTGAAGTAAGCACAAAGAACTTGAATAAAAATACCTCAAAAGAAGACATGAAACTGCCCAAGATCACTACTCATCAAAGGCACAAATGAAGCCCACAAGGAGTCATCCCCTCTCATTGTCTGGATGGCTGCTCTCAAAATGTGGGAAGATGAGTACTGGCGAAGATGTGCAGCAAAATGAATACTCACCCACAGTTAGGAGGAAGGCAAGTCAGTCTAACAATATGGGACTCAGTGTGAGGCTCCTTGAAAAGCTAAAACGAGAACTCCAGCAATTCCATGTCTTCGGACCTGCAGGAACTGATGTCAGTACAATGAGGGAACACCTGTCCACCTGTGCTTGTTTCAGCCCTACCCACAGTGGTCCAGCTGCAGAAGCAAACTAAGGGTCCATCAAGAGATGAACTGTTGAAGAACACGTAGTATTGTCATTTGCCACAACGTGAATGGAACATGGGAACTTTATGTTATCCAAATAAGGCATAGAAGGATAGACAAATATTTCATGATCTCACTTATCTGTGGAGAATCTAATAAAAGCAGACCCCATAGAAGCAATGAGCAGCAAGGTAGTTAGCTGGTGGGGTGTGGTGAGGAGAGGGGAAGATGCTGGTCAAAGGAAGACATTTGCAGTGAAATGGATACAGTAAGTTCATGAATTGATAGATGTATACATGATCTGAGTTAGCCTTTTGTCTTTCAAAAAGATACACATCTTTTGTCAGTTTAAATAATGGGATGCACAACATGAAGAACAATGATTTGTTTAAAATTTCAAGATGGCAGCAAAGCATTATCCTAAGCACAAGTCCCTCCTCCAATGAAAGAAACTGCCCAGGTAACCCACCCAGGAAGCTGCTCTGGTTTGTGGTTTGTAGGCACTGTAACAGTGTGTGGGGTGTGTGGGTGTGTGTGTGTGTGTGTGTGTGTGTGTGTGTGTGTGTGTGTGTGTGTGAGTGAGTGATCTGAGGGAGAGTACAGAGCAGCTGTCAGTGTGTGGTGTTGAGCAGTCAATGAATGTCTGAAGCAGGAACCACAGCGCTGCACCTTGGGCCTGCCCACCCTCGTCCATCGCAAGCACACCCCTCCTGCTCAGTGAGCACCAGGAAGCCAGGGGGAAAGAACTCAGCTCAGCACAAGTCCTGCATGCATCCAGAGGTTTATATTCTCACAGGAACTCAGTGAAGGTTTTTATGGCCCATTTTACAGTTGGGATGGCAGAAGCTGGGGAGGTGAAGACCATCAATTTCCTGGAGGTTAACTTCTCGCACCCACATGGTTCTTCACAGTTCAGAAAGCAGCTTCAGCGCACGGGAACCTCACAGAAGCCCTGGGAGGGGAGCAGAGCAGAAATGCTCTTCTTCAGCTTCAGGGGGAATCCAGGGAGTTGGCCGGGTTCTCATGACCAGCAAAAGCACAGTGCACGTCAGCTTTGCCAAGTATGATGGGCCGCAGCTGTCGTCGCAGAGCATCCTCTGGGATGGGATTTGTCCTCTGGTTTCCCTGCGCAGATCTGTGAAATCTGTCCCCAGTGTGCTATTTGCCTTTTGGCCATGGGGACGCCCCCACCTGTGTGAAGAATTTAAAGGTCCACAGTACAGGTCTCACCCAGCAGATTTCTGCCCTTGCTTTTCTTTCTTGTCTCAATCCAGATGCTCATTTACGCCAACCTGTTATTCTTCAAGTGCCAGTAGGGCCATGTGAAGTCTCCAACCAGATGAAATGATCATTTCTTATCCCCTTTGCAGGGAGCAGATGGGTCCCAGGAAGCCCAAGGCAACTCCCCCATGCAGAGCTGATGCCTGGCATCCCATGGTTGCTCAGGGTCCTTTGGCCAGGCACTCTCGCCCAGGCAGGGTTTGCTATGTGGGATCAGGTGTGCCAAGTGATGACAGGCAAATGGCAGACTGAATCCTGACAATAGCAGCGTGCCTCTGCCCATGGAGCGACCAGCCAGGGCTGCTCCGATTAGCATGCCCATGTCCCAGGGAGCAATGGCATGCTCTGGAGGTGACATTATCTTGGAATCCTGCTTCTCTCCTTTTATTGGGAGACAGGAAGGAGTTGTGTGAAAAAATTTGGAAAAAGTTAGCTCAATGTCTCTCTCTACTCAAGACTATTGTAAAGGAAATCTTGCATTTAATAAAAGCCCTCCAGTGGGAAGCATCAGCAAGATCTTTTCTTTGTTCCCCAGGCACATGCTAATGGAGGATTTTTCTTTGTCACTGTCGGCACTATGCGCTGGAGACACCAGATGCTGTGCAGCAGACACTGTTCTGGTCTTGAGGGACTCACATGTAGCAGGAAGCCTGGCGCTAACCCGGAAGAGCATGTGAAACTCAGAGGAGGGGAGCCCAGCACTGAGAGAACAGTGGTCAGGAGAGAGCACCAGGGTCCGGGAGGCTGCTTTGCAGACCAAGACAGAAGGGTGTATAGGAGCTGGGTAACACCCAAAGGAAAGAGTGGCGAGTGGAGGAGGGTCTGGGGATGGCTCTAAGAAGCACGGTGGGAAATGCTGCCACTGAGATGGAGTATGGGTCTGGGGTTCAAGTTCTGGGGAGAAGGGAGTTCAGGAGAGACACCTGGGTGGGTGAGTGGGCACTGGAGGCTTTAGCAAACAGGGAACCCCTTAACCTAATGGCACAGGGAACTTGGCAGGGTTCTGAGTGGTTGAGGGGACTCACGTGTGTACATGTGCACGTTAAAGGGATGGAGTAATAAATTTGGTTTTGATATTGAACAGATTAGCTCATCAATTTGATTTGAAACTGTCTCATTGCTATTTGTTCTTCAATAAAATAAAATTTTAAAAAAATCAGTATGGTTGTGCTATGCTGTGTAACAAACCAACCTAAACTCTCAATGGTGTTCCCAAGAATTGTTTATGTTTTACTAAGAGTCTGCATCTACATAGATTAGCCATTGGTTCTTCTTGCTGCAACAATGTGGTAACTTAGTATATTAAAATTGCCACAGTAAATTACCACTTATAGATGGCTGCCTTAGAAGCCACAGGCACTTATGGCTTGAGATCTGGAGGCCAGGAAGTTCAAGATCAGGCAGCAGCAGGTCTGGTGGCTGTTCCATCTTCTTCTTCCTCACATGGCAGAAGAGTAAAGAGATCTCCTGGGGCTACTGTATAAAGGCACTAATCCTACTCATAGGGGCCCCACCCCACGACCTAGTCACCTCCCTAAGGGCCAGTCTGTCAACGCCATCACACTGAAGGTTAGGTTTTACCATAAACTAGAGAAGGGGACATAAGCATCAAATCCACATCCCTCAGGGACCCAGGCTGACAGGCTTCATCTTATCTACTATGTGCGTCTCTCATGGTTTTATCTGTCTCTCCCCTTAAGCCATGACCCATTTGTGTGTCTTGTTCCTATTCTAATCCTGAGGACCTGGTTAGTCCAAGCACACAATAACATGTATGGAATAAATAGATCATTTTGCTTTTGATCAGTCAGCCTCATTTGTCAAGTACTGGTCCCTTTACCAGCCCCACTCCTGTGTGGTCTTCTCCAGCTTTATGAAACTACCTCCCTTTACAAATTTTGGCTCAGTTCTGTCCCCACAGTACCACTTTCTCAGATCACCTTTGTGACGTCCATTGGATGTGTCAACTTGACTGGAACACAGGGTACCTGGATATTGGGTCAGATGTTCGGTGCATCTGTCAAATTGTTTTGGGAGAGATTACCACTGGGACCTCCAATCCCTTGAATGCCTGAAGGAACAAAACTGCTGTCCCTCCCCTAGGATGAGAGGCATCCTCCCATCTCATTGCCTTGAGCTTCCAGAAGGGTCAGCTCTCTGTGGGCCTAGAGCCTGTGGGCCCTCCTGCTTCTCCAGTCTGCCTGTTGACTGCTGCTCTGAAAACTTTTTAACCCAACACCTGCCTGTGTCCACTTAAAAAGAAACCCAAAAAAAGTCTTTTTTACTTGGTTCTGCTTCTCTGGAGAACTCTGGCTCATAGCAGGCACTATGGGTCCTGCCCATTTCCTTCTAGCCTTGTCACTTCAGTCCACAGCCATTTCTCTGCCTCTCACTGCAGGAGGACCTCCTCTGAGGGTGGGAACCTGCCCTGCCCTACAGGTGGAAAATGCCCAGGGACTGCTGAGTGTGGGGATCAACATCGCAGGTCCCTTACACAAAGGCTGCAGTGATTCACAAAGTGTTCTGCCCCATTGCCAAGGCCTACAGGTGCTCTCATGGTGACATGCTTGATGACATGCCCACCAGTAGGTGCCTTCCCACCCCCCTCTCCCTCCCCTCCCACCTCACCCACGTTTCCTGGGACCACGTCCTGAAGAAGCCACTAGCAGGTGGCTCTTTGTCCCCTGACCTGCTTGTAGAAAAGTTCAACCCTGACATGCCCATCAAGGAGGTCTTCCTGTGTCAGCCCAACCACAGCACCCTGTGCATTTCCTTCCTAGCAAATGCTCTGTTCTCTAATTGTTTCCACATTTCTTCATTACCTCAGTATGCCGGTGACAAGGGCACTTGTCTCTCTGCCTGTGTCCCTATGTCTTGTGTGAGGCACTGTTCATGAAGTATCTGTTGGAGGAATGAATGACTGAGCAGCTAACCCTGGATGCTGCCCCCCTCCCTAATGCCAGCTTCCTTATTAGGCATGAACCCTTGTGTGTGGCATCTGGAAGTTGCTTCTGGCTTTTACATCCTGCAATTCCGAAATGTCAGGCCTGGTGGGATAATAAAGATCATGCGCAGTGTATTGCCAGACAAGGCTCTGGATAAGAACAAGGCTTTGGTCCACATTAATTGGACAAGGAAGCATGGAAGAACGTGCCAATTAGGAGGGAAGGGGACAGAGAGGGCCAAGTCCTCCGTGGCAGTGGTGTCTGACAGCTAACCATGACATGGAGCGTAGTGTGGCCCCAGCCCCTGCTTAGTCCACTATAGATAGCTGCTCAAGGTTTCTGTTCTTCGGGACTAATGAGTGCCCCAGACACTCATGAGTGCACAACTATCCTTTCCTAATTATCACTTTAGTCATGCTCCTACTGCCCTCCACTCCTGCTGACTTCCACTTGCAATTCGAGGAGGTAGACTCTCAGCCTGCTTCGTGGCCTTGGCACAACCATGGCATCAGAGGCTTCTGTGCCTCCAAGTGATCCTGAAGAGGTGCACCGTGCCATATGAGCTCAAGGCAGCCACTTGGAAAGTCACTTGAACATCTGACCTACAGAAACATAAATCAATTTAAAATCTCCATAGTTCCAAGTATATCAGGAAATTGAATCTACAACTAAGCACGTTGTCACAAATAAATATTTAGGCCCTGATAACCATAATGGTGAACTCTCATTGGGGGATGAAAGAACACGTAAACTGTGTAAACTCACCAACAGGTTTTATAAGATCTACATAACTTTGCCACAAAAAACATGAATTGCCTACCACTGAGCTTCACTCCAGGGCACACCCATGAACACTGCTGGTACAGCCAAAAGCAGACGCAAGACATCAGCAAGACTTGTCCTAGCCTCAAGCTGGAAACAGCCCAAAGACCACTGCTAGCAGGATGGACAGTGCAGAGTCCTGACCTGTTGAAATGCAGAGTCCTGAAGGGCAGACAATGTGCAGCTGTGCGCAATAGCACAGGGGCCTTCAGCGGCATCATGTCGGATGGAAACGTCCCACATCAAAGAAGACATCGCACAGAGTTGCCTTTTCAAGAAGTTCCAAACCAGAGTGAACTAATGATGCCACTGAAGTCTGGGGAGTGAGGTCACCTATGGGAGCTCCTGCAAGAGTAGATGAGCAGGAAGAACTGGAGGGAGGACCTGCAGGTCTGGCTGGGGGGATTCTTGCTGCGAGCATGGTCCCACAGGCACGGTCACCTAGTGAGGACCAGCTTGAGCTGCAGTGGGTATTTGGACAACTGTCTACATGTTTGTTGTGCTTAAACAGTATTTATGAAATGTGGGTGTAATTTATTAAAATACAGGGGATTTACAAACACACAAGTTCACAATGAACTTCAAAAAGAGGAAAATCATGGATGTAGCACAGTGGTAGAATTGTTGCTTAGCTTGTGTGACTATAGTTCAGTCCCCAGTACACACACATAAAAAGAAGAAATGGGGGGATACATCCCTGGATGACAGGAGAATTTGCATAGAGCCCAATTTCTCTGAAGTTGGTAGAATAAAGGGGAAAATTAAGCCTTCACTCTGCCATTCTTTAATGAACTTTATTTTGGGGTAACTAAATAGCAGTGCCTCACATAGAGTTCTTTCACTTGCTAAGTACAAAAATTACAGAGTTCAATGTTACCCTTTTGCAATTCTTCAGCTTATCTCCGAGTCTGTGAAGATCATCACTGGGTAGTGAAGTCACCAGGTGGAGGCTGGAGGAGGGATATCACAGGGAAGCGATTGGACTGTCACTACCTACACCACCAACCAATGAACATTACTAAAGATGACAGTCCAACAATGGATCCACTAGCCCCTCAGGT
Organism: Ctenomys sociabilis; assembly: GCA_004027165.1. Taxonomy (NCBI): domain Eukaryota; kingdom Metazoa; phylum Chordata; class Mammalia; order Rodentia; family Ctenomyidae; genus Ctenomys; species Ctenomys sociabilis. The sequence continues at coordinate 25,134 of PVKA01015268.1, forward strand.
GAATAATCCATGCGGAAAATTACCCAGTTTAGATCTAAGTCATACTTGACTTATAATTGGGAAACTACAAGGTGTACATGCGCCAGGGAAACAAATTAAATGACCCCCCAGGGAAGTAACAATAAAATCTAATCATGAAATACTTCTTAGGAAAACAAATATCATTCAAGGAAATGTCACAGCAAGTAATGTTTAAAGAGTTTTATAGACTAAAAGGAGGAATAAAGATCAAGAGGATGCAGCTCCTAAGAAGCAAAGAATAGTGGACCCAGTTGGACCTGACTTCAAACAGTCACACACAGACATTTTAGGCAATGAAGGAAATTTGAATATGGCCTGAATATAGTATTGACTGGTAATTGTATAAGTATGATAAAGATCCCATTTTACACCTTTATAAAAAATATATTCCAAGTATGATGGAGGCCTGATCAAAAACCAATGTCTTTTAGGGGAAAACTAGGAATAAAATAAACTTTAAGGGCACCTTCTGTTAATGATGACAGTCAACAATTCAGTCTATTAAAAAGATGTGGGTGTAGAACATGAAAGATCAGTATCTTTTCCATTTGGGATGTCTTCATGATGCTAGAGAAAGCTAAGCAACCATAAAGAAGGCCACTGAGAAATTAGACCAAAGAATATCTGCTTGTCCAAACGCACCAGCAAGAAGATGCAGGTGTGCAATGTGAGCAAGGCAGGGTTAATCCTATCACAGAGTTAAGATCCTCACAGTCCCAAGGATACTCAGAGAACTGACAGAAAACTCCTATTAGTCAATGAGGAGGAAACAAAGCCAAAAGAAAAACTGGCAGAGACCTGAAGATAACTTTCACAGGAAGTGTGTACACCCAAATGGTCATACAGTGATATAAAAAGTGTTCCACCTCATTAGTGGTAAGAAAACTGCAATGAAATGTCCCTGTACATTTACCAGTATATCTAAAATTAAATGATGGGGCCAGGGAGATAGCTTAGAGGACTGAAACAGCTACTTAGGCAAGCTTAAGCAAGTGCAGGAACCTGGCATGACATGTGGCACCAGTCTCACCCCCAGGGCATGCTGAGCTGGCCACAGAGTCCAGGAGCAGTGGTGTATGCCTGTAACCCCAGTGTTGGGGAGCCTCAAAATAGGCAGAACTCCATGGGTCTGAGCTGTATAATGAGACCCTGTAATAATCGAATACATTTAAAAATAACAAAACATTGAATTGGGCCAGCCTGATAGCTCAGCAGACTAAAGCACCTGCTTAGGCATAATGCAGCAGCCGGGGTTAGACCCCCTGTGTGCTGTGCTGGCCCCAATCGTGGGATGCGCTGAGATGACAACTGACCGGACGTGGCAGCGCGTCTGTAATCCCTGCACTTGGGAGGCCGAAAACAGGAGAATCACTGAGTCTGATCTATATAATGAGACCCCATAGACCCTGCCCTAAATACAGAAAAAAAAATTAGATTAAATTAAATGACAGATGTCAAGTGGTGAGCACAGATGCGGAGTACAAATAGAAATCTACTATAGGTAGAAATGTAGATGGGTGCCTCTGCCTTACGAAATCAAGCATGGGTGGATCCAGGCCTGGAAGGCTCACTGGCATGTGTATCACTAACCAATGAGCATTACTGTATTGGCAAATATTCATCAAGATCAGAATAAATCAGGTAGTCATACAATGGGACACAACCACAGTGGAAACCAGCAAGCTGAAGCCACATGCGACACGGACAGAAAAGTGTTGAGGAGAGGAAGCCAGGGACAAAACACCGTACATCTGTGATTCTTTTATATAGGGTTTCAGAAGACAGGCAAACTGATCCGTGGCATGAAATTCATGATGAGGATGACCTATGAACAGAAGATGTGGAGCAGGCATGAAAAGGGGCTTCCAGGTCATTGCTAATGTTGTGGTCTTTGACTGCCTACTAATCCCATGAATACCACTATAACAAAATATCTGAGGTGGTCAACTTATAAATGAAAAAGGTATCCTTTGCCTCACAAAGGCCCATATGGGCCTGTGATGAGGCCGCGCATCATAGGCTGGGGTTTGGCAATACTGCTCACCTCATGGCCAGGGACTGAAGAAAGAAAGGGAGGCAGAGTTCCATGAGCCCTTTAAAGGACGATTCCCAATTACCTAAAGACCTTCTATTGGACCCAGCTTCTTAGAGATTCCAACACCTCCCAACAGAGCTGCTCTAGGGACTGAGCCTCCAATATATGGCCTGCAGGGGCCTCTCGCGATCAAAGCCAGACAATGGCAGAAAACAAAACTACAAAGTGTCATAAGGTTGTGCCTGGAACGATGTGCCCTTGTCCCAGCTCTTCTCTCTCTGCTTCCTGGCTGTCCCAGGCTGAGCATCTTTCTCTACCACTTGTCTCCACCATGCCGTCCTGCCCTGAAGCCAGCTGACAAGGAACTGAATCCAGGAGCCAAAAGAAGCACCTTTAAGTTGTGAGGACCCAGTATGCTGCCCCATGATGGAAAGTGATGAAAATACATAAGTTGATGATCAGAATGTGGGGAGGGCTGGTGCCTTCCAGAAGCTCTGGGGGAGAACCTGACCTACTCCCCCGCCCTAGCTTCTGATATTTGCAGCCATCCCTGGTGTTTCTGGCTTCGTGGAAGACTTGCCTCCATCTCCACCTGCATCTTCACATGACATTCTGTATTGCCCCTTTCAATAAGGTTGTCAGTTATACTGAATTTGTCACCATAGCGACCTCACTATAAGACACTATTTGTAAATATAGTCACATCCTGAAGTATTTAGTATTAAGAGTTCAACACAAAAATTTGGAGGACACAATTCAACCTGTAACAGTCTCCCGAACCCAAGTAGAAACCTTCCTTTATATGGACCAGGCATGGGCCCCGCAACTTCCTGATAGCAGTGTCAAGGCATATTACGACCTCCACACTCCTGAAGGTCAGGGACTATTTGTTGCTTAACAGTAATTCCTCAGTTCTGAGCCTTGGTAGAAACTGCGTGAATTACTTGTTTGTTTTATCTTTTCTTTTCCTGATTGAACTCAGGAACTTAAGCTTGCCAGGCAGGTACTTACAGCACTGAGTTACCTCCCTGGGCCCCTGAATTACTTGTTAAATCAACAGATGAAACATGGCTTTGGGTGCTGTGACTCTTCGTCCATGCTCTTTTCTGCTTCATAAGTCAGTAGCAGATTTCAGTGTGTCCTCTGCTGCCTGTGCATGCTGTCACCAGCATGTGCCCTTCCATGCAGGCAAGATGGTAGCCAACTGCAGCATATGGGAGGTGGTTTGTCCTCCAAAGGTGCATGCACTGGAAGCTTGGCCTGCAGCACAATGGTGCTAAAAGTTGGAGGAAACACAGAGTAGGGTGAGAGAAAATTATATCCCCAGAGGCGGGATATAATTTTCTCTCTGGGAGGGGCTAAAGCTGCTAGAGTCTGGATATGGAATGTTCCTATAAAGACCCAAGAGCTCAGAGGTGGCTTCTGGAGTGGGCGGGCCCTGACTGCCTCTGTGGATCCACTCTGTGAGTTCAGAGATCACGTGTGCTGGGGTTGGGGCCTGCTCGGAGCTGGGCCCCTGAAGTGTGCCCTGGAAGGCATCCTCATGCTTCTCCCTCCTGTCCTCACTTGCTGCTTTCTGGCTGCCGGCTGTGAGCAGCTCTTCCACCATGCTGGCTTTCCACCAGGCCAGCCAACCAGGAATGCAGCTATGAGCCAAAATAAGCCTTTTCCCCTCTGTGGCTCAGCAGTAGGGGGCAGGTAGCTAAGACACTGCCTCTTGGGCAAGAGCCTGGCCTCAGGGAACAGCAGAAGCAACCACCAAAGTAGCTCATGGTCCAACATGGTTGCCCCAGTGACTGGGCTCGTACATGCTCCTATCTGGTTAGGGTCTCTCAGCTCTAGCATCCCACACTTGGCCTGTCCACTTCCAGAGCCATAGGAGCAAAGGGCAGGCATCCTCAGGTGTTCTGTAACAGCATCACAAGACAGACCAAGACACTGTTATGAACTCAGGTCTCTCTGAGCACAAGGGACTCTGCAGCACTCTGGTAAGCGGCAGGTCATCTCATCTTCACAACAACCTTTTCAAATAAACAAAACTATCTGGATTTCAGAGACAAGGGAATGAGATAAAGTGTTTGAGTGACCTGGTGTCACAAAGTTCTGAAGTGGCTAGGGATTGTTTTCTTACCCCTTCCCTCCCTGAAAGCAGGACTGGACTCAAGGAAAGTGCATCATAGGTAGTGTGGCCGTACACTCTGCTATCTGAACAGATGCTTCTGAAAATGAAAGTGGACACCATGGAGAAATGCTAGACAACATGAGAGTGCTCTGCATAAGTTAGGAGGGAGGGTCCTTCCATCAGCAAATACCTGAGGGATGAATGAACTCAGGCCTCCCTCGAGGGCTAGAGTATAACATAGAGACCATTCACACAACTGAATTTTACTTACACCATGTATTTGCTTTAAAAAAATGCTTTAAATGTAAATTTACAATCCACAGAAGACAGGAATTTTGGTTGCAATTTTATCACTGCTTGGCCTGTTATTCAGCCTCAGAGGGTGAAAAATGCAAATTAAAGAAATGTTTTGAATTAAAGAAGCAAAAAAGCTCTTTCAGCAGCCTAAGTCATTATAGTCAGTAATTGGGGTACAAGATGGAATAAAATTTCTATTGTATCACAGATGAAGATAAAGGAATAATTTCTATAATTCCATTCTTGAAAAAAAAAAAAGCCCAGATCCCAATGAACTTTCATATCCATGATGAGTCTAATTACCCAGCCCAATTCTGAGCCAAATGTCTTTCTTTTGGGCATGGACAAAAGAAGTCATTTTAGTTTTTCTTTCTCTGCTTTTCCTTGTGGTTCTTCCTCCACTTTCTGGTTTTCTTTCACCCTGTCTTTTTGCAAAGAGATAACGGCAGGGGATAAAGACCTAAATCCACCCATGAGGCCTTACTGTGTATTGTGGAAAGGTGCAGCCCCTGTGGGGAAGCTACAGGATAAACCCAGATCCCCCAGGATGACAATAACTTGGGGCTGAAAACAGTTTTGCCCTGCCCCAGGGCTCCTATGATGCCGCGTCTCTGACACAGCCACCTTCTGTGGGTGCCCACTGTAGCTGTGAGATTTTCAGGTTGTGTCAGGATCCTGAGATTGCTACCTGTGCTGGCCTTGCCACTTCTCTGCTGTGTGGCTATGGCCAATCATTCAACCTCTCTGGACCTCATTTCAGAATCTACAAAAGGGATCCTCTGGCTTCCATTTGACTTAGTCAGTGTATTTATTTAGAGAACTGAAATAGAAGTGAATTTTTCAAATCTAAACATTTCACATCAATGTCAAGATTTCTGGATTATCCAGTAAAGCTGGCAATCATCCCAGGACCCCATGGGACAATCTGTGGGCACCAGGCAGGGGCCGTGCACTCTGGCTGATAACAGGCCTTTCTGGAAGCACAGGGGACTCCTCTCCTGCCTGTGACCACTGTCGCTGAGGGTAGCACATGCACACCTCCGACGTGACAATCATCCTTTTCTTAGTAACTGTGATTGCCAGCCGTCCCCTTTGCCAGGATGGTCACCCTACCAGCTTTATGCTGTAGCCCTACCCACTGCCCAGTCCAAGTTTACAGCCCATCTGCACCGCAAAGCTTCCCTCTAAGCACGCAGGCAGCACTCCTCTAGCTCCCTCTCCTCCTAGAGCAGGTCCTCCCCAGCACTCTTGGCGCCAGCTTTCCTCCACTTAGCTGTGAGCACACATATGTGCAGATGTCCACAACACACAACACACTGCAGAAGCCTCTTGAAGGTAGACAACCTAAGTTATCTGCATTTCCCGGCTCACCCACAGTCTCTGCGGCGCTCGGCATCACAGCCCCTGAGGGTTCCCCCAGATGTTCTATTACATGAGAAGGCAGAACTGAGCCTGCAGCTGCAGCGTGGCCAGGCGGGCCGCGGGAGGTGGGCAGCCACCATAGACTGGAAATGGTGAGGAAGGAAGCGTCCCTGGTTCTGTGAGAGGAGGCATCCCTGCTGACGTCTTGATGTCACCTAACGAAACCCCTTGCGGACTTCTGGCCTCCAGAGCCGCAGAATGATACACGCATGTTGCGTCAAAGCTACTGACGACAGGCGGGATTTGTCACAGCAGCAACCAGGAGCGCATGCATTCCTCTCCTGTGAAGCCGAGGGGGCATGTGCTTGTGGGTGCTGCATCTGATGGCACCTTCTCCCCCTGCATCCCCAACTCCTGTCAGGTTGGACGCTGCACTGCAGGTCACCCGCACTACTGAGTTACTGGGCCACTACCGAGTTACTGGGTCACTACCATACTCCTGATGAGAAACCAGCCTGAAAGTGGAGAACAGCTGAACAAGGAAGTTGGCTGGGATCTGCCACCAGAAGGTCGAGGCTGGACTCCTGGCTCATCAACCGTCAGCCAGGGTACTCTTCGGTGAGTTATTTTACTTTGAGGAGTCTCAAGTGAAACTAGCAGGATCTCCTTGCAGAAGTGCTCAGAAACAACCACACGGCCTAAGCACATGGCATACACACTACACACACCCTCGTGACAAGTACGTAGGCAGCCTTTTCGCCCACTCTCTGCTGATGCCAGTGGGTTGTAAAAATAATGAGACAGGTCCGGTTCCAAGCCAAGTACAGTCTGAGGATGTACTTGTTCTTGGGGTTCTTTCACTTAGTGAATGTTTATGTAGACCTTGACTTCTGCCTCCCCCTGACCTGCAGGGAGCCTGGTGACTCTGCTTCTGGCACCTGTCTTCGTTATCTTCTCAATCACACACAATCTGGGCTTGGTTTGGTTGATAACCTGTGATGGAATTTGGTCCTATCAGTTGCACACCGTGGCCTTAAGGGAACTTTCATAATATTTCCTTTCTCTTGGAGACTTGACATCACTTATGGCTGAGTATGTGCTGGCAACTGACAGAGGAGAAACCAGCTGCCTCGGGGCTGACTCACTCTTGCCAAGGCCATCTTAGACCAGCCAGTACCCCGCTGATCTACCAGCACAGTTCAGACCCATCAAGATCCCTTTGTGATTATCTAAGCCTAAGCCAGATGGATGACACTGCCCACCAATTTACAGGCATATAAGCAAGGGTAAAGTCTTCTTGTTTTAAGGTATGGGTTTAGAGTGATTTGCACACAGCAGTAGAAGACACTCTATCCCTTAGTGAATGACTGAAAAAATCATAAATTGTATATTAGGATAATTAATGAATAAATGATCAGGGTCCCATTTAGAGCCCTAAACTTTAACCCTTTGAGAAAGTAAGGTACTGATTGCATTCTTCACCGTAGCAGAAAAATCAATTCTAAAATTCACACAGAACCACAAAAGATCCCAGGTTGTCAATCCTGACCAGAAAGAACCAACATGGAGTTATTGGATCAACTGACTTCAAAGCAGAATATAAAGTTATACTGATGAAAATGAATCAAAGTTGGGGCCAGGGATATAGGTCAGCAGCATAGGTGGCTGCCTGGCAAGGGCAAGGTCCCAAGTTCAGTCCCTGACACCATAAGATTAATCTATTTGATTCGTGCTGCTATAAACATGGCTATGCATGTATCACTACAATTTCATGTCTTTAAATCTTTGGGGAAATGTTTTTGAGGAATTTCTGATTTCTATGGTGGCTACAAATGTTCCCAACCCAGAGAAATGATAAATGTGTGGGGTGATAGCTATGCATATTACCCCAAGTATCATCACACATCAAAACCATATACCAAAATAACACATTAGATTCTATAATCAGGTACAGTTACTATATATTAGTGCTTTAAAATAAGTCCTCTGAAAGGTCTCACTGGCAGGCCGTCCAGGTAGCACTCCAGTGCCCAGGGCCAGGACATCAGGGAAGAGGGCCTGCTCAGGAGGTCCCCCACTCACCAACAGAGGCCCACTGTCCAGGGCTGGGCTGTTCCTGCAAGTGCCGGCCTGCTGCATGCAGCCAATGCGTCCTGAGCAGGAGGCTGAGGGCTTCATCTAAATTCTACTGACTGACCTTGAAGACTATCATGATGTTTCCTAAGGCTTTGAAGGGCACCGTTCACTTACTCAACAAACACTGCGGATGCATCTTAGTTCATCTTCTGCAGCTAACAAAATACTCAAGACTCAATAATTTATAAAGAAAAGAAATGTAGTCATTCATAACAGTTCAAAGCCTGGGCAGTCCAATATCAAGGTGCTTGCACCTGCACAGGGGGCCTAGGGAGCCAGGTGGCAAGGGTGTGGGTGACAGAAAACCACATCTCTAATGACCCGTGTCTGAGATACCTGACCCATCCTGTGGTTGCCACTAATCAGAAGCTCCTCTATGAACTCCACGACAATGGCAATGAGCTTCCAACCCGAAGTTCAGAGGAGGCGCTCGGAACAGGCAGAGCCTGTGCACAGCCACAGCCAGCGGGCACGACAGGCCTTCCTAGTGAGGGAGGAGCAGGGTTCATGCTCACTTTTCCAACCCACCAGGAAGACCTCACAAGCAAGAGCCAATTTGGACAATAAGTGGGACTTTACACTTGTAAAGCAATAGTTGGGACAAAAAGAAACACACGTGTCAAATTGAACCACCCAGATCAAAGCCCATCAAACCACAGGGTGAATGCTTAAATTTTTAAAATGCATCACACTAAGTGGGCATGGTGGTACACACTAGCATCCCAGCACTTGGGAGGGTGAGGCAGGAGGATCAACACAAGTTTAAGGCCACCTCGAGCTACAAAATAAGTTCAAGACCATCCTGAACACCACAGTGAGGCCCTGCTGCAAGAAAGAAAAAGAAAGAAAGAAAGAAACAAACAAACAAACAAACTTATTACTGGAAGACTCATTGCCACTTACCCCCTTCACACACACACACACACACACACACACACACACACACACACACACCCGGTGGCTTTAAGCACACTTATTCCATCATTCTTGCCACTTCCTGGAGCTGATCAGGAGCTGTAGTTCATGAGGTCTTTACAAGGTCTGATAAAAACTCAGGGAATGTTGTTGCTGCCCTGTGCTGTTAGGTGGAAAGGCACACTTGGAAAACCATGAGCGTGCCTTCGCCTACCTCGCTCCCCAGATCTAGCACTATGTGACTTCTGACTCTCCACAAAGTCAAAATGCCCATGAAAGGGTAACATTTCTTTTTTTTTTAATTTATTTATTTATTACAGTGTCTCGCTACACATCATGGATTCTTTTTTTGCGGGGGGGTGGGGGGGTCAGCTCAGCCTGCCCTGGGGGGAGGGGCTGGCGTGGCATGTGGTGCTGGGGGTCAAACTGCGGTCCCTGAGAGGCACTTTAGACCCCTGAGCTATCTTGCCAGCCCAGCCCAAGGGTAACATTTTAAATCAGCTCAGGAAACACAGCCAGCCACGACAGCACAACCAAACACACTCAGGAAAGGGCTTTCAGAGCTGCTTCAGAAAATGACAAGAGCAACGGATCTGTGTGTTCAAAGCAAAAGGAGTAATTTTGAGGGAAACAAATGACGATGTGTCTTTTACTGTAATAATTTTAAAAATTTAGACACTCGCTGCATTATCATTGTACCTCCTATTCATTATTGGAGTTCAGTGCACTTTTCAGCTTCAGTCTTGCCTTCCATGGAGTGGAAATGAGAACCCGGAACACACAGCTGGGACTGTCTGAGGCACCTCCCCATGAAAGGTGCCAACACTGGACAGGAACTAGATGAACGCTGGTCCTTCCCGCTCTCCAGAGGGCGATGCCAGGGAAGCTAGCCTAGGTGTGCTGAGAAGCCATCTCGCTCCTGTCTTTCTGCCCCTGGCATCCCCAGCCTCCTTTCGAGGCAGTCCAGAAGGACCCATCTGTGGAGGGCTATCTCTGGACACGTGGCTGCCACCCGCTCCCCTCCACAAGCTCAAGTAAGGCTCTAGGGGTGAATATGCTGGCTGAATTTCTACAATCTCCCAAACCAAAAGCTCCACCAAGCTCACAGCTAGACCTAAGGCATGCCCACCTCTCATTCAAAGCAGAAGTCCAGGAATAAAGCCAGCCTCCAACAGATACAGGGGAAACTAAGGCAGCTCAGCAGGCCTGGTGTGTGTGTGGAGGACTTCTCTTTGCTGTCAAAATGCCATCTGGGACAGGGAAACCTGCAGATCAATTTCCATGTTACACAGTTCCTCCCAAAGGTGAAGACAAAATAATCTCGCACAGCTTCTCAGACACTGTGCTAACCATGCTCAGAAGGGGAACATGTTATACTCCTTTTAGCACAAAGTGCAGACAATCTGAAGTGTTAAGATGGTTCACTCCTCATACCTCCACCAGCTGTCTGAAAAGTCTAAATGGCTATTTTAGTGTTGATCCAAGTTTGAAGTTGTAGGAAAACAACATTCTAAATGTTTTTTTACTATTATAGTACTTGCTCACTGTAGAAAATATTACAAGTGTGTTTTCAACAGTTTTCATGGCGGTAACACATGCTCATGGTACAGTCTATCTCTCTGCATAGAAAAGCATGCAGAAGGCAAGGAAAATCATTCATAATTCTACCGCCGCATGCAGCCACAGGCATAATTCTCCATCGTGGCAATGCTTTTCCTTGTACATTCCACCTGCTTTCACACTTACATCTTTCACAACTCCAACTCAAATTTCTAGGCGATGACGTTGAATGATTAATAACAGCTTGTCAAGTTGTATCCTCTCATTAGCTAATCATTCCATTAGCATTGGATACTGGAATATGTTACACATCATATTCATTATAAAACATTTTTCCACAAAGAATTCTGTTCGCACAATGGGCAGGTCATGTGGAGCAGGCAGAAGTGATGTCCCCTCCTGCAGGAATCCACACGAAGTACTTATAATGAATGAAGCTGTAGAAGACGATCTCTATTCATATTCTCTTTTCTTTTTTTTCTTCAGGGTCTCACTATGTAGTTCAGACTTACAGTGATCCTCCTGTTTTCAGGTCCCCAGTGCTGGGATGGCAGGTGCACACCACCACGCCTGGACTCAATCGCTGTCTCAACACGCCCGGGGGGTGAGGCTGGGGCAGCATGTGCTGCCAGGAATTGAACCCTGGGCCGCACCCTTTGTTAAGCAAGCATTTAGTCTGCGGAGCTATCTTCCCAGCCCTCTTTTCATGTTCTTAAAGCCAGACTGTTTCAGACTTAGCATTAAGTCCAAACTGCCAGCCTGACATCCAAATTCTGTGTGAGCTCCCCTAAATGCCCTTATGAAAGTGTGCCCTTCCCTTGTTCTCAAAGCCACCATCCCCATGCAGAGCCAGCTGCTGCCCCTGAATCCAGCCCCACCACCACGGCTCACCACACCACTGCACCTCCCTTGTGCTTGGTGTGCCTGCCAGGAAGTGCTCCAGGGAGGGAAGGGTCTTGCTCCTCTCTGTGCCCCCGAGCCTGCTCAGGAGTGGGCAGCTAGTGGGGACACAGTAAATGCAGATGGATGAATTAACTAACTGTGAGACTCGATCTAAGACTATGCTGCTGACTTGGAACAAGCTGGAGGCAGAAAATAAACGTATTTGGGCTGATTTTGGTTCTGCCCTCTGTTGTCTGTCACGGTCACATGACCTTTATTGAGGTGTAATTCACATGATTAGCCATCTTAAAGGGTACGGGTCCTTGGATTTAAGTATCTTCCTGACACTGTGCAGCCCTGTCTCCACCTAATGCCACACGCAGCATGAAGCCTTGTCCCTGGTAGCAGTTCACTCCTAATCCTTTCTCTTTCTCCTAGACAAACAGAAAACTAATTTCTACTTACATGGATTTTTATATTCTAAGAAGTTCCTACAAATGAAGCCACACAATATGGCCTTAGAGGGACTTCTTTCAGCTAGCATAATTCTTTCAAAGTTCACCCATGTGACGTCATGCACCAGCACTTTACCCTTTTAATGGCCGAGTAGTATTCCATATATGGATTATGTATGTTGTTTATCCATTTGCTAGTTGATAAATAATTCCAATTTTGGTTGTTATGAAAAAAATCTCTGTATTTTCTATGAATGTGTTTTAAGTTCTCCTCACTATATATGCTGATACCTCAGCTCACAAAATTAATTTGTTTTACAATTATGGAAAAAGAAGGCCATGTTTACGTTTGTGTGGGAAAGATGGCTACAGTCACGTTTGCCACCCAAAGCCAAGATTGCAAACAAAGACAAAATTTTGCAAAATGCTTCTAGTTGGAAACCAAAGTGTTTGCAAACAAAAGCATTTATGAACTGAGATGACACTACACCTAAACTAGTATTGCCAGATCATGCTGTGATTGTCCTTAATGCTCTGAGGACACAGCTCCTCGATCTGCCCGCAGTGTACCAGGGCACCCAGTTCTTCCTTTCTTACCAACACCTGTGACTCTGCTGTGTCACGATCCGTCTTCATCAGTAGGAGGTGGTACACTATCCTGATTGTGCTTTGCAGTTCGCTAAAGACTCATGATGCCAAGTATCCTTTCAGGAAATCACAGATCGCTTTCGTGTCAGTGGACAAATGTTCATTCAGATTCTTTGCCCGTTTTGCCATGAGGTTATTTGTCTTTTTACTGTTGAATTACAATTTTTTAATGTTTTGTATAATAGACCCTTACCAAACCTAAATGTGATTTATAAGCAGCTCTTCCTGCCTCTGTGCCTTCTCCACACTTGCGCAACAGGGGCACCCGATTTTGCTGCAGCCAGCTTAACCTTTCCCTTCTCGCTCTTGCTCTGGCCAGATATCTACAGGAAACTGTCAGGTGCTCCAAGGCCCGGCTACAGTACAAAGCGATGCTGGCCCCTCATTCGGGAGAGATCACTCTTGCAGTTTTCAAAGAACTTGAGAAAAATTGATGTTAATTCCTATTTAAATTTGGCAAGACTTACTAGTGAAACCATCTGGGCCTGAATTTTTCTTTGTTGGAACGTTTTTTTGTTACTATTAAAATCTCTGTATCTACTAAATTCCTAAGCCTAGATTTTCTATTTGCTGTTAAATTTCTTTTGGCAGTTTCCGAGTTTCAAGGAATTTTTCCATTTTTCAAAATTTATTGGCATATAATTGGTCCCAGAGAACCCTTTTTATGTCTGTGGACACCCAGCCTCCACTCTTGGCTTCAGAGCTCTGAGTTGTCTTCCTTCCTTGCCAAAGGCTTCACAGATCCAGTGGTCTTTCCAAGAACAAGCCGTTACCTCTGGTGATTTGCTTACTCTGTTGCTTTCATATTTCCTGTTTCATTCCCTTCAAGGATGTTCCCCCGGTTTCCTCCTTTTTTGCCTGTGCTGCATTTAGTTTGCTCTTCTTTGTCTAGATTTTGAAACGGAAGGTCAAGCATGCTTGGTTTGAGATGTTTGTTCTCTTTGGGGATCCTGTCAAAAGTTCCACTCTGAGTACTGCTTGCACAGCATCCCAAAAGGTCTGTTGTATTTTCATGCTGTTCATCTCAAACTATTCTGTGATTTTGTTTACTTAAGAATATGTTGGAGCCGGGCATGGTGGCGCATGCCTGTAATCCCAGCACTCGGGAGGCTGAGGCCGGAGGATTGTTGTGAGTTCGAGACCAGCCTGAGCTACAAAGTGAGCTTAAGGCCAGCCTGAATTGCATAGTGAGACCCTGTCTCAAAAAGACAAAAAAAAAAAAAAAAAAGAATATGTTGGTTTACGTCCACATACTTCTGAGTCTTCCAGCTTTCCTAAGCGAGGCCAGACAAGCACTGGTGGGAAGAGGCACAGTTGCCCCTCCCTCTTCCCAGCTTCCCTTGCGGTGTAGCCACCTCTAGCACAGGCTTTTGGCTTTAGGTAGGGGCTGCAGCAGGCTCTCCTAGTCAGCAGCCATTAGGCAGGAAACTTAACCAATGCATTCTTGTGGGTTTGGGCTTCTCTATGCTAGCCACGCACCTCATTTTCATGTGTTTTTTTGTTTATTTGTTCATTTGTTTTTGGACACAAGGTCTCCCTACACAGATCCTCCTGTCTCAGCCTTCCAGCACTACAATTACAGGTATGCACCACCACAGCCAGCTTTGGGTCCAGCACAGCATACCCTGGGCTCCAGGCCTGGCCCAGCATGCAATACCAGGGATTGAACTCAGGTCCTTGCGCTTGCCCGGCAGGCACTTAGATCACCAAGGTATTTCCCCAGTCCTTTTTGTTTTTGTTTTTGTTTTTGTTGTTGTGGAATCAGGGATTGAACTCAGGTCCTTGTGCTTGCCAGGGAAGTGCTTATTTTACTGAGCTATCTACCAGCCCTTACAAATCATTTTTAAATGGCTCTCCCCAGCATTTGTTGAAGGATTGGTCCACTAGAAACTAATCTTCAAAGTAGTTTTTGATCTGGGAATGACTTTGTCTCTGCTTTTTTAAAAAAAAGATTTTTCAGTAACATAATTATTGGTCAAGGCTTGTCTTTCTTTCAGAATGCTGAAAGCCATCCCACTTCTTAGCCACCACAGTTCTTTACTAGAAACTGTCTTCCCCTGTTACTGTGTGCGATAGCTCCCTTCACTCCTGCTTTCTCTCTGTCTTTAACTTTTGATAGTTTGGTTGATTTAGAGGTGATATCTTTGAATTTCTCATAGTATGTACTCCCTGAAGATCTTGGATCTTCATGTAACAATGTTTTCCATCACATCTGGAGCCTTTAAACCATTCGTGTCTTCAAATATTCTTTTTCTCTTCTCTCTCCCCCGTCTCCTCCCTGGGCTCCCAAGGTATGGCTGGATGCTTGCCAGCACCTCAGAAGTCTCTGAGGATGCATCCATTTCTCATCATTCTTTTATTCTGTCTGCAGCTCAGATTGGGAAATCTAATAGGTTGACATTATGTTTATATTTACTGACCCTCATTTGTTCTGCTCTGATCCACTGTTGAGTCCTTGTAGTGCATTCTTCATCTCAATTTTTGTACTTTTGAGCCCAAGAACTTCTGTTTGACTCCTTTCTATTCCTATGATTTCATTAATATTCCTTATTTGGTAACATATGATTCGTGTATTTGTAAGTTCTTCAGATATGGCTTTCTTAGCTATTTGAGTATATTTGAAATACTCACCCTAACATTATTGCCTAGAAAGTCCAACCTCTGGGCTTTCTCAAGGGCAGTGCCCACTTAGATTTGTCCCCGGATAAGGCCCTACATCCATCCTTATTTCCACCCAGAGGCATTACCGTGGTCCAGATGGCATATTTTGAACAGCCCACTAGAGCACCTCTGGCAACCAGTCTTCTCTCTTCTTCCTAAGGTTTGTTGTTGCTTTCTGGTGTAATGCTTACTGTTTGGGTGTATCAATCATGTAAATCCTGACCTGAATCACATGTGCCACTGAAGTCTCTGTCCCATTAGCTTAATGGTTAATCATTGCAGAGAGATTACGTTAAATCCCTAGAAGCAAAATGTGCATGTCTGTCTGTGTGTGGGGTGTGTGTGTGTGTGTGTGTGTGTGTGTGTCCTATACATCTTTAACATGTGGCCAGAAAGGAGGCTGCTCTGCCTTAGTATTCTCTCCCTGCTGGTACAAGCCTGCAAGGTTAGCCTGAGTGGAGAGCTCACAGCTTCCCAAGTCTTCTTGAGCACTACACATCTCTATAATGCATTTCATTCTAAATTTCTAGGAACCAGAAGGAAATCGTAAAAGTGCTACTTCCCAACCCCTCATGCACTAGCCCTTCTTCCAAAGCTTTTAGACTATTCTTGGTGCCACCTATTGTCTATCACCAATGGTGCACAGACAAAGACGTTTACTTTTAAATGTTCTGAGTAAGCCCATCTTCATCCCCAAAGATAGCAAAGTTCCAACTCACGGAAATAAGCAGGCTTACACTCGCGAGCCGATAGCTGTGCCAAAGAATTACAGCTCCTTGAGAAGAAGGTATACCCTCTAGTCCAGGAGTTTGTCCTCTTAAAGAATATTGCTCAGTTAGGAGCTGCAGTACCACAGCACCTAAAGGTCTTGGTTACTCTGCCTTTCTCGCATAAATAACCCTTATGTTGCCTAATCCTTTGGCAAATTTCAGGAGTCCCACAAAAGTTATATCTGAAATACTCTGTCCATTTCCTCTGTGCTCTTATGGAGCAGTGGAATTCTGGAGGATCCCAATTGATGTTTTCTCAGAACTTGTGGTGGACACACTTAATTTTATGGTGTACTTCCTGAGGAATATCCTACTTCAATTTCCAGAATGTGTTCTCTAAGGGAAGACATTGGTACAAGAGTCTGTCACCAAGAAACTTGTGACATGATTTATAAACAAAGTCAAACATGCTTCTCACTGTGTGACTTCTTGGAATCCTCCATATGCTCATCTTGTGAATTCTACGCAAATTCACAAGGATAGGGTATAAAAATAACCATGGCAGATAACTTGTATGCTAAACGCTGTGCTAGCAATGTTGCTTTAATTATTTCATTTAATATTTTTGCTACTGTACAGTATACATCTTGTTTTACTAGCAAGGAAACAAGTGACATGGAAAGTTCTCAGCTAGTAATTGTCAAAGTTAGGGACCTGACCAGAGAAGTTTCCAGCTTGGGCCCTGAGCCACAACCCCATGCTTCAGGATTGCCTGACCTGATCTGACCACAGAAATATTTGTTCAGAGAAAATGTTCACCATAATATGTTTCTGAGTACACTGGGGAATATGATGAGCTAAAGCACAGCTAAAAACCAAGGAGGCAATTTGTGCTTTTCTTGACACTTTTCCTGTCATAAATTATGCTACAGGACCTCTGCTACAACACGAAATATTGACTGAAGAGTGCGACGTGGAGTCAACCAGCCTATAGATTTTTCAATACAAAGGAGCTTCTCTGTTTTGATGTGTTCTCTGGTGGAGGCTTTAAAGCCTGTCTTTAAAAAAATTCTAGCCTGAGGCAGAATTTAACAATGTAATTTTAGTTTATAAAACAATAGAAGACCTTAGTGGACCAAGTTGATCTTAAGATTTGTTTTCCTCAACTTTTATATAAGTATTTTTTCTTCCAATAAAGATGCCAACTTCTCAGTGGAAAAAAAGAACCTGAAAATATGTGAAGGAACAAAAGATAAAATCATCAAAAGTCTCTACCCAGAGACAATTTCAGTCACTACATCTTTTTCCAGGATTTTGATATTTTTAATTTTCAACCTTCAAATCTTGTCATGGGTTTAACTTTTATTGTTAAATAAAAGTTATTTTTGTCCCATTAGAAACTTCACAAATGTCATCACTTGCATGCCTTTAAAATATTTCAGCACAGGCAAACTTTTCTGAATCTTTCACCTCCTATTGAGTGTTTAAAATCTTACTTAGCTTTTCTCTGTGGAAACTAATGTGCTAAACACCTTCCGTGATGCTCTGTGTGTGTGCACGTCCATGTACGTGCGTGCCTGTGTGTGCGTGTGCATGCATGTAATGTAGAAAGTGGCCTAGGAGCAGGCCCTCAGGGTGCCCAATCACTGGTGCCCCCGACATAGATACAGATGGCAGCCACTTCTCCACTGAGAAGTACAGTCAAAATAGAGTAAAAGGGACTGACAGACCTGGAGAGCCATGGAAGGAACTGTATCATCAGTGTTTTGTCACTGTGACAAATAGCCAAGATAGACAACCTTTTTTTTTGGATACTGGGTCTTGTTATGCAGCTCAGACTCATAGTAATCCTCCTGTTTTAGCCTCCCCAGCACTGGGATTACAGGTCTGCACAATTACCCAGTTTCAGGGCCAGCACGGCATACAGTACCAGGGATCAAGGGTCCCTGTGCTTGCTAGGCAGGCACTTAGGCCACCAAGCTACCTCCCTAGCTTGATAAACAAGACAGGAAAAATACATTCTGTCTTAAAGTTTTCAGTCCACGGGTGGCCGTTTTTGTTGCCCTCGGCCTGAGGTAGGCAGAGACCTTGGGGCAGAGGGGTACAGTGGAGGAGGAGCACTCACCCATGGCAGCCAAAAGCAGAGAGGCCCAGTCTCCAGGACAAGACAGTCTCCAGGGCCGGGCCCCAGGACTTGGCCTCCTTGATGAGGCCACCCCTGTCGTCCCCAGGACCTCCCGATAATGCCACAGCCTCACAATCTCCATGGATTAATCCTCCTGGTAATGTTAGAGCCTCAGGACCTGGCAGCTGTTGTCTTTGCAGTCATCATTCATAGTACAAGATGCAGACATGATATCCTGTCCAGATACTATGAATACAGATCATCAACTGGCAGTCAAACCTTTAGTGTGTGAATTTAGGGAAACATTGCAAACCCAAAGTACAGCAGTCACTAATGTGAAGCACATCTAACACATGAGAAATAAAAATTAAAAAGATTTAAAGCCCAATCTTATGGGGTGGCTGTACTAAGAAGTATGCTCTTGTGGAGAGAAATGAAGAAGGAAAAAAGATAAAAGAGGAGAAAATCATATTCGGGAAAACAGAAGTAGATGGTACCTGTTGCTTTGCTGTTTAAGTACAGACAGCTAACTGTGGCTCAATGGCCACTTCTGCGTTAGTAGGTGGAGCTCAACAACGCTCCCTTAACCCTCACAATAAAGCAGATCCACACAACTGATTCATTCCGAGAAGTTGGCTCAAAAATGGAGTCACTTCCCCCAGAACTTTCACTAAAAGTGACTTAGCCGGAGCTGAAAATAAGCTCGGCCTAGAGCCTGCTCCTTTCCCCAGGTCCTACTGGGCTGTCTGGAACTCACCCCTCAGAACAAGATGAAAACAGTACCAAGTACCTGAAGCAAGGGGAATATGGAGCTCTCAATACATTCAGAGGGAAACTATTAATTGAAGCCCAATTTTACCTATCTCTGGGGCTCCCCCAAAAAGCTGTTACAGTGGGAAAAATATGTCAGAGGCTTAAAGCCGCTCAGAAACTTCTGTTTTATGAAGGACCATTTTGTATCTATATATACAGAATAGTTAGGATAGATATACAGCTACTTTCTCTTAATTCAATGAGAAGAAAGATCTGTATTAATAGTATCTGGACAGGATAACATGTCTGCATCTTGTACTATGAATGACCACTACAAAGACAACAATATGTAATGTATTAATTATTGAAACTGTCCTATTAATTGATTTTGAAACTTTCTCATTGCTATTTGTTTCTCAATAAAATTAAATAAAAAAGAGAACTTTTATTTTATCAATCCAATTCAGGAAAATTATCTGAAAAATTGGCAGTGCCATATATTGGGTTCTCCAACACACATCATTGAGGGTGAAAACCAAGGAAAGACAGAGTAAGCTTATTCTATGTAACATTTTCAAATCATCAAGATTTCTATGTGGCACTTGTTATTACATGGCAAACGTACATCAATCATGATGGAACATGGAATGCTGGGTGTGATGTTGTTCTGAACCATGCACCCCTTAATCAAAATACTTATGTGGAAAGGAAAAAAGTTCTCCTGGAAGATAAAGCAGAACTTTGCACTGCCTTCCTTTCAAAGCTAGAATTGCATAGGCTTGGGATACAGCTCAGTGGCACAGTGCCTGCCTGGCAAGCACAGGATCCTGAGTTCAAGTCCCGATGCAAAGAGAAAGTTAGAATCACAGGAAGATTTTTTTGCTTTGTGATTTTTGGAGCTTTTTTGAATTATTTTAACACAAATGTGTTATTTTTATGAGCGAAAACAACAGGTATACCAAACAAGTACAAAAGAATCTAGAGAGGTCCCCACCTCTCTACTGAGATGACTCAGTAGAATAAGTTCCTCCCTGGCAAATGCAAGAGCCTGAGTTCAATCCCCAGTTCCACCAAGAAAGAAAGAAAGAAGGAAGGAAGGAAGGAAGGAAGGAAGGAAGGAAGGAAGGAAGGAAAGAAAGAAAGAAAGAAAGAAAGAAAGAAAGAAAGAAAGAAAGAAAGAAAGAAAGAAAGAAAGAATCAATCTAGATACAATAAGGAGGTAGAAAGGAAATACACACATATTCAGTGTCAAATATACAGAAGTGCTACTACATTGCACAACAGATGTGAAGCTAAGGATATAGGACACAGAAAGGCAAAATATAGAGAAAGACACAAAGTACTCCGTCAAAGTAAGGGTCTTTCCCCATTCGAGGCCCGGAACTCCACTGACGGCTGTGCAGAGTTCACCCAGAGGTCCCCTCACAAGCCTGGGACAAGCTGGGGCCACCACACCTGTGGACGCTCAGCTGCCCAAGGTATCCTAAGCACATTGCCCTCACCTCCGAAATGTAGTTGGCTGCCTGCACACAGGTCAAAGACCAAAAAGCAAGAGCTTCTACAGACGATCTGCAGCCACATGCAAACAGCAGGCCCAGCTCCGTGGTGCAGGGTCTCACAGAGAAGTGAGCACGGTGCTCAGGACCTGGTCTGGCTCTGCGGGATCGAGAAAGATGTAATAGCTTAAAATTTGTCTTCTGAGAGGCGGAGGGGTGTTCCATGGAAGCATCCGCATAGAGGCCGGGGAGTTTCACAGGAGTCCCGCCAGGTGAAGCCACACGGTGCTTCTCTTTCAAAACGCATCATTCCAGACTGGCGGAGGCAAAAGCAGCTTCAACAATGACGGCAGCACTAGGCTGAGGGGAACACAAAAAGTCAAGGAGGCAGGAGGCCACCCACCACTCAGCAATTTGCCAGGAACCAACCCCGAAGAAATGGAGACAGATGATTCATCTGACAAACAATGCAAAAAATCATCATTTTAAGGAAGTTCAGCAACAGAAAAATAAAAGCAGTTAAAGGAAACTAGAAAAATACTACAGGAAAACACTGAAGTTTAACAAAAAAGAAATCATGTAGAAACAACAACAACAAAAAAAAAAAAACCTTAAAAACAGAGCAAAATTTAAAATACAGTAAATAATATCAATAGCTCCCCTGAAGAAGACAGCATCTGAATTAGAAAATAAGTCTTTTCAAATTCTCCACACAGAGAAGAACAGTGAGTGACAGTAATGAAGAAAAGCTTTAGGATTTGTAGGACACTGCTAAGCGAACAGATGCTAATACAGATGCTCCTCTGCTTATAGAAGGTTTCATTGTAATTGGAAGATCTCATAAATTGGAAATGTATTTAATACATCCATCCCCAACCAGCATAGGTCAGCCCCTGAATGGCCAGAGCACTTCCAGGAGCCCAGAGTTGGGCATCACTAAAGAGTCCCTTAGCATTTATGCTTTGGTAAAGATCCAAATTCAACCTGTGAAGTAAGTACTGTTTCTACCGAGTGCTAACCACTTTTGCATCATCAGAAAGTTGAAAAATCCTAAATTAAAGCCAGTATAAGTCAGGGGCTGTGTGCATAAATACGAGCCTACTGGCTGGGGCAAGGAGAGATAAGAGGGAAGAAAACTCACTTGCAGAGTAATGGCTGAGAGCGTTCCGCAGATAGAGGTGTAGGTGGACAGCTGATCACAGGAAGTTTAAAGGTCCTCAATGATTGGACCCAGACAGAACTTTCTTAAGATACATTACAGGACTGGGGAGATAGCTCAGCAGGCTGAGTGCTTGCCTGGCAAGTGCAAGGACCCAGGTTCCATCATCAGTACTGCATGTCATGCTGGCCCCAGAACCCCAGATGTGCTGTACCAGCCACTGAAACCAGGCATGGTGGTGCATGCCTGTAATCCAGCACTGGGGAAGTTGAGACAAGAGGATTGCTACGAGTCTGAGCTGTGTAGTGAGACTCTTTATCAAATAAATAAATAGATTTTCAAAAAAGACATATGACAACCAAATTCTCAGAAATAAAAGAGAAATTTGAAGAGAGAGAGAGATTCTTTACATCTGGTTGAAAGTGGATTGATCTATTGAAAGAAAACTGCCAAGGATCCAGGCAAAGCTCTCCTACAGAGAAGGAGATACACAAACACAGGCTGGGAGAGGGGGGCATCGCCCACAACCTGCCTCACAATAAAGGCTAAATGGAGTTCTCCAAACTGAGAGAGAAGGGCTGTAACTGGTAACACAAAAACACACAAAACCACAGAGTTCACCGGTGGAGCAAAGCACACAGTCAAATCCAGAACATGGTGACAGTGCTCTACAAAACAGTCATACCTTTCATTTGAGGGTTCAAAGACAAAATTATTACAAATAATAACTGTCACAATAATTGCAATAGATTCACGAAGTAAGTTGCGACAACCTAGACAAGCCTGAGGAAAAGTTTTTAAACAAAAGTGAAGCTTTTATTAGTTTAAAATAGACTGCTGTAACTACAAACAATTTATATAAGCCTCTGGTAACTACCAGATTAAAAACTTAACACTAGATATGCAAAGATAAAATAATACAAACCCTCACACTACAAATATCACCAAGTCACAAGGAAAGCTAGCAAGGAAACACAAAATAGCCAGAAAAATATTAACAGGATACTAATATGAGGGTCCCAACTACTAATACTTACTTTAAGTATAAATAGATTAAATCCTCCCATAAAAAAACCATGAAATAAGAGAATGGATAAAAAGTAATTTCCAAGGATATGGTGCCTATAGGAGAGTTGATTCAATTTTAAGGAACAGTGTAGGCTGGAAGTGAAGAAAGGGAAGCAGATAGTCCATGAAAATGGAAGCCAAAAGAAAGGAAAAAGGAAGGAGGAATGGTAGGAGGGACGGAAATTGGGCCAAGTGAGAACAAAGGCTGCTATGATTACATCAGATAAATGCACTATATGTCAAAACTTGAGACAAAAGATGATGAAAGACATTGTATAATGACACAGAAGTCAATTCATCAGAAAACATAACCATTTTAAATGTGTAAATACTAGCACTGGTGCATCCAAATACATCAAACATGTATTTATAGATGTAAGAAGAAAACATAGCAGTAATAGAACAGTTGGGTACTCAAGAATCCCACTTTCACATGAAGCATAGGTCAGCCAGGCAGAAGATGACTATGAGAACAAGGCATGGCTCTCAGCGCAGCCCGTAAGCAGGGTGCAGCCTATGGCAGTGCGATGCACATTCTTCCTTCATGTACATGAAGCATTCTCCAGAACAGATCATATGTTAGCCCACAAAACAAATCCAAACAAACTCAAGAAGACTGAAATCATGTCAAATATCTTTTCTGACTATAATTCTATAAAATTAGAATTTAATAACATGAAAAAAACAAAAAGTAACACTATGAACATGAAACAATATACTATTGAATAGTAACGTCAAGAACAAAATTAAAAAATTTAAATCCTGAGATGAATTTATATACAGGGTCTCACTATGCAGGGCTCACAGGGCATGTAACACCACAGATGAAACCTGGGCCCTTGTGCTTGCCAGGCAGGCGCTCACACCACTGAGCTATCTCCCTAGCCCCTAATTTATTTTATTTTTTTGATTATTTTTCCTGAGACAAATTAAAATTGGTTCACAATTTGACAATATTTTAAGGATGCAGTAAAATCAGTACTAACAAAGAAACCTGCAGCTATAAATATCTAAATCAAAACAGAAGTATGTTAAATAAACATACTTGAAACGTAACATTACAGCCACAGGACTTAAAAAAAAGAATAAAGGAAGCTCAAAGCTAGTAGAAAAAGAAGATAAACAAATGCATAAACTCCTGAATTAGACTAGAAAAACAATAGAAAAGATCTATAAAACTGAAATTTGTTTTTTTAAAGTAACAATATTGACAAACTTTTAGCTAGATTAAAAGGAAGAAAACATTTAACATAAAGAGGATCCATAACTAATATTACAGAAATAGAAACAGTAACTGTAAGATACTACTATGACTAATGGTGCACCGGCAAAGAGGACCCCCCGAGAAGTGCGTGAAGGACTGCCTCATTCCCACCACCCACAGCACATGGGAAAACTCAGGTAGTAGGCAAGAAAGAGAAGCCTGGGACTCCATGGCTTCACTGGTAAGTTCAGACAGTCCTGTGTGTGCGCGTGCGTGTGTGCGTGCGTGCGTGCGTGTGTATTTTAGGGAAGGGTCTGCAGGGTGTTCAGGGTCTCACTACTAGGTCAAATGCATAGTGATCCGCCTGTTTACAACATCTCAGGAGCTGGGATTACAGGTGGGTGCCACCATGCCCAGTCTCAATTACCATCTCAGCAGGCCCTGAGGGTGGGACTGGCACAGCAGGCCCAGGGATTGAACTCCAGGCCCCTGCACCTGCTTACTGGTGCTTTAATCTGCTGAGCTATTTGGCTGGCCCTTGCAGTCCCTTAAAGAATAAGTACCAAATCCTTCCCAAACTCTTGCAAAAACTTGAAGATGAAGGAACACTTTCAAAGTCACTGGCTAGAAATAGCACAATCCTGGTACCAAATCCAGACAAGGACACTACGGGAAAGAAATTGCAGTTTCTGATCTCTGAAGAATGAAGGTATAAAAATCCCAACAAAGTTGTAGCAAAACAAATCCAAGCATACATTAAAGGGATGATGCACACGATCAAGCGGAGTTTATCCCTGAGCTATGAGGATGGCTTATTACATGCTGATCAGTAAACGTGATGTGTCGCACTGACAGAAGCAAGGACAAACATCACATCATTTCAGAAGAAAGATCTGACAAATTTCAATATTATTTCATGATAAAAAACTAACAAATTAGATGTATAAGGATATGCTTGAAAATGATGAAGGGCACATATGACCAAGCCACAGCGGATGCTGCACTCAACAGTGAAAGGCACCGAGTTCCACTGATCATCCTTATCCAGTACAGCTCCAGAAGTTCCAGTGCGAGCACTCAGACAAGAAGCAGCAGTAGGGTACCCACATCGAAAAAGAAGCTCAGGGGTCGCTGCTTGCAAATTACATGCTCTGCACGTATAATCCTAAAAAATAATATATATTATATAATACTATATAATATAGCAAAAATTATTAAAACCAATAAACAAAGTTAGTAAATTCTTTAAGACATCAAATTAACATACAGCATTTCTATGTACAAATAAGAAAGGAAGAGAGCAGAACCCGCGTCCGCGACCCGCAGCGAGCTCGCCGGGAGAGCAGCCCAGCCCAGCCCAGGCTTTGACACTCTACGCTGAAGTCATCATGGGTGTTTTCCAAATCCTTATGAAGAAGAAAGAGCTCATCCCTCTGACGGTGATCATGACCGTGGCGGCCTGCGGAGCCTCGTCCTTTGCAGTGTACTCCTTTCAGAAAACCGACGTGATTATTGATCAGAAAAGAAACCCTGAGCCTTGGGAAACCGTGGATCCCAATGTACCTCAGAAGCTTATAACAATCAACCAACAATGGAAGCCGATCGAGGAGCTGCAGAAGGTCCGCAGGGCCACCAAGTGACTTCTGTCCTCCAGTACTCTATGAATCTAGTGGAAACACCTCCGTACAGACTAGGGTCTGGACACCAGTGTGCGGAAGTGCTTCTGCTACA
>PVKA01015269.1:0-31138 GCA_004027165.1 Ctenomys sociabilis
TTGACAGATGTAGTTCAGAATGAGTTTGAGCTCACTGTGTAGCTCAGGGTAGCCTCAAACTCACAGCAATCCTCTTGCCTCAACTTCCTGAGTGTTGGAATCACAGCTGCGTGCCACACCCCGGGTAGGACACTGTTTTATCTTGTGATGTGTGAGCCAGGCATACGGCTCAATGGCATAAACACCTGCCTAGCAAGTACAAGGTCCTGAGTTCAATAATAAACAGAATAAAAAGTCACCAACCACATTGCCTGCATGTGTTTTGTGAAACCAGAGAACATCCCCAGGTGTGTATGATCAGCAGTGGGTTCAACCACAAGCGATAAAACCACAAAGCCAGACTGGGTAGAGCATACCTGTAATCCCAGCACTTGGGAGGCTGAGGCAGGAGGACCAGCCTGGGCAATTTACCAAGACTCTGTCTTAAATTAATAGAAAGGATTGAGAATATAGTTCAGGGTTCAAATATCCCCAGAGTTCAATACCCAGTATTACAAAAAAAAAGAGTGGGAGAGAGAGAAAAGAAAGAGAGTTACAGTGGCTTGAGGCATGGAGAAATTGGCTTCTGTACTTAACCAGGTCTGGACATGCATTTATTAGCTAACAAATTCAGCCTGGACCTGAACTGGCTGTCCTACTACAGCCACCAGACTTCACAAGCCCAGTCACCGTGGGAATACATCAGGATGGGCTACCAGAATATATACCTAATTTACTAAAAAAACTAAAATGTTCCTAGAAAGACCTTTGGCAGGCATCTCATCATATTCCACTGGGTTTCATGGTCTCCTAGAGATAAGGGGAACTGAGAAAGTAGAAGTAGGTTGGTCATGATTGATTTAGATCACTTATAATTGATTACCTGAGACTGGAGACATTGATTGTTCTCTTTCTGGATTTTTTTTTTTCCTATCATACTATATTTTATTTTACCCATATTCGTAAAAACCTGTTTTATTAACTAGTTTACAGGGCCTGCTGCAAGGATGGTATAAAAGCCTCAAGTCTGGCAAAGTAGTTCAGTGGATTAAAGCGCCTGCTTAGGCAGATGAAGCAGTCTGGGTTCAATCCCTGGTGTGCTGTGCCAGCCCCGCCCCCAGCGCCTGCTGAGAGGGGAACTGAGATTGGGCATGTTGGAACGAGCCTGTAATCCCAGCACTTGGGAGACTGAACACAGGCAGATCACTATGAGTCCAACCTACGTAGCGAGACCCTACAGACCTTGTACTAAAACACAGGAAAAAAAAAAAAAAAGAAAGAAAAATAAAGCCTTAATCAGCTACTCACCTCTACTGACAAGAGTTTCATAATAAAAAATACTTCACAAAATGGAGGACATGCATTCTCATATTTAGGTAATCATTCTTGTGCCTGTCTTTTGTTTGGGGGTGGTGAGGTCTCACTATGTTCGAGGCTGGCCTGGAACTCCTGGCAAACTTCTAAGTCCTGGGATCATAGGCATGGGCCGCCATACCAGGCTATATTATGCTTGTATTTCTGATTTATATTCTACATAATCATCAGTCCTTAAATATCTAAACTCCCATTTTAGGGGCTGGGGAGATAGCTCCACTGTCTAAGCGCCTGCCTGGCAAGCACAAGGACCTAAATTCGAGCCCTGCTGCCACGTGCATGCTGGCCCTTAAACTGGGTGTGGTGGTGCACACCTATAATCCCAGCACTAGGGAGGCTGAGACAAGGAGGATCACTATGAGTCTGAACTGCATAGTAGACCCTGTATCCAACAAATACAATCTCATTTTATAGTCCAAGTTTTATAACTATTTTCTTTTTTGGTACTTGGAGTCGAACTCAGGACCTTGTGCTTGCCAGGCAGATGCTTGTGCTACTACTAAGCTATATCCCCTATTTTTAATACTACTTTCATGCTTTGTTGATATATCTGTAGGAACTGTGCTATAAACAGTTAAAATAAAATAAAAATATTACCAATGTAAACAATAACTTGACAATGGCATAGAAACATTTTAGCCAGTTGAACCATAGTGAAGGGTGTTCTCTTTCTTAAATAGAAGCTAAGCCCTAACTCAGTTCCAGTGGCCCACGCACGACCACCACAAAGGTAATGGGATTTCTATGGTGCACTAGGTTCTGTAATCAGAGTAAATCAGAAAGACAGGCATAGGATAGCCAGGTGTGGTGGCACATGCCTATGAACCCAGGACTTAGAAGGATTGCTACGAGTTCAAGGCCAGCCTGGGCTGCATACTGAGTTTGAGGCCAGCCTTGAACATAATGAGACCTTGCCACCCCCAAAATAAAGACAGGTACAGGAATGAACAGATCATTGATCTAGTTCTGAAAAGTATATGAACAAAATACGTGTCTGTGTGTAATCCCTGCCTGTGTCAGCAGTAATAATTCTCACACATGTTGATGGTGCCTCACTGTGAGCGCAGCTCACTCTCAACTTTGGGGACTTCTCTGGCCACAGCACCAAGCACCCCCAGCCCATAGGGCGGGCTAGAAACCCTGCATGCACCTCGTCAGCTGCAAGGCTGGGTGGTGCTTGGAGGCCTGGCTCACACAGTATCCCACGGGTACCTGGGATGAGCCAGAGCCATCCACCACAGTCACATCATGAGCTCAAGGCAGTTTTTCCTCCTAAATGTCCCTGTGAGTCAAAAGAAAATGCATCAACTATTTCGGAGAAGTAGTACTCTGGGCATTTCCCAAATGAGTAGATGGGTCCCCAGTAGACCCCCAGTGGGCCCAGAGTTTAGTCCACAGCCAGAGGCAGGCCCAGGCAGCCCTGTTGTTTGCTGTGATGGAACCAGCACAGGCCCATGTCCTGATGCCCGTGAAAGCTCCTCTAGTGTGCTGAACTGGGTGCTCTGCCCAGGTATGCTGCGGAGAGGCCAAAGTCCTTCTCAGCACTTATTGGGAAGACTCACTGAGAGAGGACAGGAACATGCTTACATAAGCGGAATTCAAGAGCTAGCAGGCAGAGCTTGAAGGGGCCCCTGACAGGTAAGGGGCAGCCCACAAGCTCACCCCACACCTCTGCCCTCCCAGCTTGCACTCTTGGCCTCTGTCATCAGCAGTGACATGAAGGGCTTTCTAGAATATTCCTGCCTGAGACTTTCTCAAGGAATCTCCTTCCAACATCTTATCCACACATATGGGCTTCACTCTGGGATTAGACCCTAGCTCTATGGACACCAAAGAAACTATGAGAAGGGTTCAGGCACTGCAGAAGAAAGCAAGAGACTTGTACCTGCTTTGACTTCTGTTATTTCCTGTGAGAGAAATTCATGACTCCGTCAAACATTTCCATAATAAGAAATTAGCCTTTTGTTTTGTTTATCTTTTTTTTTGCACTACTGGGGATTGAACTCAGGACCTTGTGCTTGCCAGGCCAGCACTTATTTTACTGAACTATTTCCCCAGCTGTTTTGTTTATCTTTTTGAGACAAGTTCTTGCTATGCACTTCAGACTGGCTTGGAGCTCACTTTGTAGTCCAGGCTGGTCTCAAATATACAATGATCCTCCTGCCTCAGTCTCTGAAGTGCTGGGATTATAGGTGTGCACCGTTACACCCACTAACTTGTAACCCAGCTTTCTATTTTTTGTTGTTTGTTTTTTCTTTGTTTTTGAGACCAGTTTTCACTATTTAGTTCAGACTGACCTTAAACTCACTGTATAGTGTAGACTGGCTTTGAACTGACTGTGATTCTCCTGCCTCTGCCTCCTGAGTGCTGGGATTGCAGGTATGCACCGCCATAACCTAACTTTTTAAATATATGGTGCTCTGTTCCATAGGGCAAGTCCATGAACTTTTTTTTATTTTCCTTTGACACACTGGCAAACCTTAGGCCAAATAAAGAAGTTATATCATGAACCCATGATCAGACTCCCACACAGGGACCTCGCCCTCCCAACTTCAGGGCAGGCTTTGGAAAAATCTTGCTCAAGCTATGGACATACACTTATGCCACCCACCACTGCAAGATGAGCACGGGCTGGAGGATCCACAGCCCTGCTGGCAAAGTTACCTGCCCTCCTGACTGTGTCCTGCCCAGGATACCTCACCTATGCTAATATGTCACCAACTGGGATATCATCCAACAGAAATAGAATGTACATATTCAAGGCAAGCTCTAGCAAGAGTTCATTTCTATTACATTTGGTGAATTCTGCAGTAGGCAGGGCCTTAGGTTCACTTAAAGAGTATGAAGGGGATAGACCTTAACAAATCTAATGGACCCCTGCCCTTCCACGGGGAGTACTATAGGAGAATTCATGCTAGAAGGTAGAATATACGAAGAGCAAAATACTAATAATATCTGTAATGGTTTAGAAATGTATAAACAAATATTTTTCATGGTCTTCAGATCAAAAAGGGAAGTCTGTTCCCCTCTCCTTGGAGATGGGCCAGGTGTCAAGTTTTGCTTCTAATAAACAGAAAGTGAAAGATGAATAGAAAGTGGAAGCAGTGATGTAAGGATACTGCATGATTTTCAAAGCAAAGTTAGAAATGCTACTTTAGAAACTATTGCCTAGCTTTTTCTTGAGAAACTCACCCCTGAAGCCCAGGCATCATCTTGAGAGGATCCAGGGTTACCATGGAGAAGCTGTGTAGAGGTAGCCCTAGCTGGCAGCTAGCATCAGTGGCTACGCACAGGAGTGAATATGGTTTCACAGGAGTCTCACCTCTAGCTTTCATATTTTTCCATGTATGAGGTATCTTCATGAAGTTCCACCCAAATTATAGATTCAGAGGCAAGACAAATGTATTAAGACATTAAAATTCTAGATTAATCTGTTATGCAGCAGCAGATAATTGGAATCATACTGAAGTGTCCTGATTACTTACTGGGGGCCAAACATTATACTAAATATATTACAGGATTATAATTATGTTTAATCCTCTGAACAATCCAATTAAGTAGATATGGGATCTCCTTCATGCAGAGAACTGAGGCTCAAAGCAGTTGATGACTTGATTTAATCATAGTTGTTTGTAATTGGCAAAAAAAAAAAAAAAAGCACTGGGGGCAGTTGTGTGCTGGTAAACATCTAACAGCTAGTTTTTGGAGAGCAAAAGGTCATGGTTTGTAGTTTTTGCCCACTTCCATGGTGTAAATTCATCCACCACAGCTGATTTCAAATTATTGGTGCTGACAGTGAAATTAGGAAGTTAGGTGTTCAACCTACTCACCAAAGCCCCAGTACATTCTTGAATGGAGACTATTGACCCCAGGCCCAAAGGGCACAGATGGCTTCTAAACATAGATGGTTAGAATCCTTTGAGAAGACGATGGAGCTCTGTGTGTGATGACAGCAGGACAGGAAAGTGACCCTTGTAACATCATTTGAGTTGTGGACAAGTCATTTGGGAGTACTCACTCACTCACTGAGCTATGTGCCACCTTCCAATTCAGATCATTAGTAGCACATGATACCAGCAAGCTCTCTGCTTTTGTGGTGTTTCTTTTCACCAGGACTCAGGCAGGAAGACATAAAGGCATAGATGACACTGAGAATTTCTGGTTGCTCTGGAGGGGAGGATAGAGAGGGAAATGGGGTCCAGATTGATCCAACAGGTGGTGGACTGGTGGCTCCCTTTCCTCTCTGGCCCTTCGTTTTGGGAAACCCTTGTATAGAAACATATCGAGTCTGTTAGATTAGGAATCCCCTGACCCAACAATACAACCCAAGGAGACAGCCACAGGAGGAGAAGCTTTCTGAAGCTACCTCCTACAACCTTCTACAGCCCTCCTACCCTTCTAGCTATTGGTCAGGACCCTCTGGCAGTTGGCCTATGGCTCCTGAGTGGCTGCTTCCACTGGGTCCCTGTCCTTGGAACCTGAAATGGAAGTCAGAATCCCTACACATTCTCCAAATAATTTCCACAAATCTGGAGCTGATTGTTAACTGAAAAACAAACACAATAAAAATTCCAAAGGATTTTATGCTCTGCAAGGAAGTTACACTCTATTTATTACGTACTTAGTCAGTTTTGCTTTGTTGAAACTGAACCTCGATGCAGAGATTAGGCTTGGATTTACTAGGTAGCTCAGGCTGGCCTCAAACTCCCACCTGCCTCAGCCTCCCAGAGTGCTGGGATTACAGGTGTGTGTCACCACCCCTGGGAGAAGATGTACTTTTTTTTTTTTTTTTTTTTTTGTCTTTTTGAGACAGGGTCTCGCTATGCAGTTCAGGCTGGCTTTAAGCTCACTTTGTAGCTCAGGCTGGTCTCGAACTCACAACAATCCTCCTGCCTCAGCCTCCCAAGTGCTGGGATTACAGGCATGCGCCACCACGCCCGGCTAGAAGATGTACTTTATCCAAAGAGCAGCTTCCAAAAAAAGATAATTATGAGGAATCATTCTCTTCCAAGGTAACATCATCCAAGCCTAAGGAGGTAGATTAATTGTTGATATTCAAGACTAAAATATTAAAACGCATGATGTGATTATTTATTTTGCATTTTATTTCAATGGTGCATTTTAATTTTTTTACAGTGAAAAATACTTATTGGAATGTTTTTAGTTACAGTCAAGTTTAGTGGTGCATTTTAGACATACATAATGATCACACCCATCATAGAGAACTGCCCTGTACGTGATAAATCTTGCTTCTTTTTTCCCATTCCCCTCCCTAGCTACATTATTTGAAAGGTAGTAAAATGTGATGGCTCAAGCTTTCTTGTTGTATTGAGGGAACGCATACTGGATGAGGATCACATTAGTGGGCAAGAACTGGAACCCAGCTCCCAGTTTCAGTGGTCGCCACTTCTCAGCTTGCCAGGGATCCCAGCAGATGAGAGCTAACTTGTCTCTGCTCTTAGTCTGGGGCTTAGAGGTAAAGTGCAAGCTTCACACATGCGTACGAGGCCCTGGGTTCAGTTGGCAGCACTAGAAGATGACCTCTTGCTTGTCATGGGAGGGAACATTTTCTTTAAACCATATTTTCTTCACTTTGATAAAACTTGTCCATACACATGATTAAGTACACCCAAAATGTAAGAAAATGATGTTTGATCTCCTTTCTTCTATTTGCTAAATCTCTTGTGTTTACCTCCAGGTCTTTTTTTTTTCTTTTTTTTAATTTAGGGCAGGGTCTACAGGGTCTCATGAGGTAGAGCCAACTCAGGATGGTCCTCCTGTTTTCAGCCTCCCAAGAGCTGGGATTACAGGAGCGCGCCACCACAGGCAGTCCCAGTCACCATCTCAGCAAGCCCCGGGCCATGGCACAATGGGGATCAAACCCTGGCCGCTGTACTCTGCCTAGGCAGGCACTTTAGTCTGCTGAGCTATCTGGCTGGCCTCCTAGACAGTTTTATTTTCTTCCCACCTCCTGCCTCTCCTCCTCCTTTTTTTTTTTTTTTTTTTTTTTTGTACTTGGATTAAACCCAGGGGCTTGGCACTGAACTACATCTGTGCCCACCCTCCCTTCCTTTAGTTTTCTCATTCATTGGAGACACAGCCTGGCCGAGTTGCCCAGGCTGGGCTCCACCTCCCATCCTCCCACTGCAGCCTCCCCACACCCTCCCTGTTTCTGCCTGCGCTAAAGAGTTCTTTTTCCATCCTGCGGCTTTGGAATCCTCTCCACTGCTGCCTCTGCGTCTCTCCGGTGGAGCTCCAGGTCCCTGGCCCCCTCTCCCTATGCTAGGGACTCACTTGATGGGCTCCATCAACGGGCTTCTTGGTCTCCTGCTCCCTACTAGGGCCCTATATGAGGAGGAGGAACGGGGGCTTGGGACCCTCACTCTCCCCATGAAGCCACAGACTGGCTGCATTCTTCTGCCAGCAGCTTCAGGGCCTGTCAGTTGGCTCCATCCAAGTCTATATATCAAAACACATATTACCTTTCTTGGACGAAATCACTTTAGGTTTGAATGTTGTAAGCAGGCTGATTACCACGAGTCTGATCTAGTAGTGAGACCCTGAACTCCCTATAGACCCTTTTCTAAAATACAAAAGAAAAAAGGCAAAAAATAAATGCTAAGAAATCGAGGCGAGGCCTGTAATCCCAGTACTTGGGAGGCTGAGGCAGGAGGATCACTGGGAGTTGGACTCCAGCCTGGGCTACACAGCAAGTTCAAGGACCACCTACAGAGTAATCACTGAACTAGACTCTGTCTCCAAAAACAAACATAAATGACAGAGGAAGCTAGCAGCCGGTCACTGCATCATAGGCTTCTGCAATCTGGACACCTGGAGAAACTGGCCGTGGGCACCCATGGGCCCTGATCACTATGGTAGATGCCGACCTTGGGTCCCTAAACAGCTGCCTCCACACGCATTCACCCCACAGTGCACATGCGCCCTCTCACTGTTTAGGCTAGTTCCCCACCAAGGGATACAGGTGGGTTCCAGTCTTTGCTATGTCAAACAGCGCTCCTCAGAGCCACGTCGTGCATTTATATGCTTGGGTGCCCTGAACAGGTTCTCAGAGTTGAAAGCATGAGGGCAAAGGGCACGCTCATTTAAGATTCTGGTCTTTTTACGACGTGTTGAACTGGGGGTCCTGTCTTGCAGAGGCGGGGGAATCACTCTTGCTGCCCGCAGTCCTGACACCGGGGGTGACGGCTTCATCCCCTCTGGCCTCTCCCGCAGGGCACCTGCACCTCCGGCTGCGGCCAGGCGGCGTCGCTTCCCGAGAATCGGCTGGGCTCGAGATCTGCCCATCTCAGCCCGATTGCGCTACCTCCCCCGGAATTCTCGAGTTCCTGGAACCGGGCTCGGTGATCTCACGCCAGTGACTTCATGTCCGGGACCTTCTGGGAATTATCGGTCTCAGCTTTTCGTAAGAAAACTAACGGGGGAGGAGGGAGGGCGCCGCGCAGGCCGCTTCCTCCTTGGGGTTCCAGCTCCGGGGAGCTGGGCGGGGCCTAGGGTCCCCCACCTCCAGACTCCTGGGATGGGCGGGGCCACCATCTGAAGGTTGGGAAAGGGTGCCTAGATGCGAGGGAATAACTAGGGTGGGAAGCAAAGCTCTCACCCAAAAGCACTGGGTATGGTGGTAATATAGCTGGTAACCAAGGGGCCCAGTCACTCCTTTCCCTTCAACTGTCGCCCTTGCGCTTGCCCGGGAAGCGCTTACTCCACACAGCCATCTCCCTGGCCCCTCCCTTCAACTGCAAAAGCCACACCATCCTAATGATTAACTGGGTGTAAATTTAGGACCACCTGAAGTGACTACCTGAGTTTACATTCAGGAGGTTTGCCTGCCTTAGGCCGCAGACTGCCTCTGTCTGTAAGAGGGTAGGATAAACCTCAAGTCAGAGGTGTCTGACCCTGTAGATACTGGTGGCGTGAGTTGCAAGAGGGCCCTTTTTTGCCTTTTCTCTTCCCCCCACTTTTTCTTTGCGCTCGTCCTCTTTGTTCTTGCTGCCAGCCCATGATCTTCAATAAATATAGCTACTTACTAGGTGCTATGAGGTATGCTTGGCAATTCTTTCCTTGTCTCACTAAGAACCTGGAGTACTTTTTGGCCCACTGAGCTGTAGCAGTGGAACTCACATTAATCCTACCACCCAGGAGGCTGAAGCAGGAAGACTGCAGCCAGTCCCAGGCCAGCCTAGGCTACCTAGACAGTTAAAAGTCAGTGGGACTTTGTCTCAAAGACAAAAAACACTAAGTCAAAAAGTGACAACAGAAGGTCAGGGACAAGATAGTGCCCCCTGTACAGGTCTCTCCACTCATCAAGCTGGCTGCTGCTCTGCCCCGGTTGTCGGCATTGCCTACAGAGCCAGGCGCTAGTTACCTGAAGCCTTGGGCAGAGGAGAAGAGGCAGGATGAGCTGAGACAGAACTGGCTGAAGCCTGGGATGACAGTACATTGAAGTGGAGGTTCCAGCGGTTTCCATTGCTCCAGTTCCAGCAAATGAATAAAGCTAGTGAGTTATTTAAAAAAAAAAGTGACAACGGACTTACCACATAGCCAAACTGCTTAGAGCTGTGTAGGGATATGTGGGGATGGGAGAGACAGATACCAAAGAAGGACCTTTCCCATGGATTTTTGTGTCCTTGACAAGGCTACCTCAAAGCTTTGGACCAAGCTCTCCAGAAATAGCAAGGCTTTCGGAACATGGGGGAGAGTAGGGCCCTGCCTCAGCCTAACCAGCCAAACTCATTTATGACTTTTGTGGGTTCTGGGCACAGCAGAGAAACAGGCAGAAGGAAAAGGAGAAAGGGGCTTTATTTTCTTTGAAGATACAGAATTTGGGGAAGATATGAAATTCTCTGGACTAGACAAAGGGAGGCTGAGCCTTTTATGGCCTTTTTCTAGGGGAGAGGTTTTCAAGGGGATGTTTAGATATACCTGAGAAACTGATTGGGGGTCTTCCCTGGGGTGGCGGGAAGAGTGAAAGTTTTACATCCTGGGCTGAGTTGGAGAAGAAGGGGAGAGGTGGTCCTTTGTTTTAAGGGCATCAGCCGTATTAGATGACAACCATAATGACTTTAGCAATTCATACTAGGGCCAGAGCCTATCAGCCTTCATGGGCTCTTTTTCCATTAAAATCTTGTATTGTGTTTTTGAGACAGGGTCTCACTATGTAGTTTAGGCTTGAACTTACTATGTGACTCAGGCAGGCTGAAAACTCACAATGCTTTTTCTTGCCTCAGCCTTCTGAGTGCTAGGGTTACAGGCATGCACCACCATGCCCGGTTGAAAAAGAAAATTTTTTAACATGTACTTTATCACTGTGATGCTATAAAGAGGAATATGTTAATATCATGTATCAAAACATTTTCTTCTTCCTAAAGGTTCTTTTCTTCCTTCTTCAGATTTTAAAAGAAGTTAAAATGTTTTTATGGGGCTCTAAAAGTATTGTGGGCCTTAGGAACCAGGACTGCTGCATCTCCTGGGAAGTTGGCCTGGAGCAAAAGCAGGCTGAGAAGAATAAGAAAGCCCTCGAGGGAACGACCTGGAGAGGTGATGACCACAGCTGCACTGGAAAGGCCTTGAAGGGACTGTGGACAGAGAGTTTCAAGGTGAAAGTGGAGAGCTGGGCTGGAGGGGGAGGGCCCAGAGCAGGCTGCTGCTGGAATGCACAAAACTCTGTAGATGGAGGGGGATGGAAGCTCCCAGGGGCGGGGCTGGGTTGGTGTGTGTGGGAGAGGACCAGGCTGCCTGCTCTGGCTGGGTGATTGGCCAATGCCATTATCCCTGTTTACCCCTTTGGGAAAGGGGAAGAGAAAAGGAGTGTGTGGACACTGGGAAGCACAAATAAGGTGTCCTTCATGAGTAACAAACCAGGGAGAATTTGAGTAATTTTATAGGACAGCTTCAGGGCCACCTCTAGCCCCTGCAATTGTCCCTAACAAGCATTCTGTACTCCACCATGACCTCCCCAGAGCTCCATTTCCCCTGGGCCACCTTGTTGCTCCTGGGTCCTTCCAGAGTTCAGAATGGGAAAAAGCAGTCTTGAACATCCCTTTTAGTAGAAAACTGTCCTTGAATCTCATTCCATCTCATATTTTTAAATCCCTAAATAGCTGTACCCTATCACTACTAAACAAGCTATACTTTACTCCCACCTTGCAGTACAAGCTGGGCTTTCTCCAGTGAAGGTTAGCCGGAAGTCAGGGGTGGAGCAGGAAACACACTGACTGGGAGAACAGCTCGTTCAAAGGACTTCTTGAGAGACAACCCCTTAATTACAGTATTCACTCTAAAACATGAATTGAGCTGGGTGTGGTGGCATATGCCTGTAATCCCAGCCCTGGCAAGGCTGAAGCAGGTGGTGACCCAGGCTATCTATCAAGACTCTCAAAAAGACCACCAAAAAGTAAAACCTTAAAAAAAAAAAAAAAAAGACAGTTCTTCATGGGGATGATATTGCAGTGTGTGTGCAGATGGCCCTTTCCAAAGACAGTTGTGCATTCTTCCCTGATTTTGCCTCAGAAGGTGGTATCACATGTTCTTTTCTTTCAATCTGGACAGACCTGCACCTTACTGGTAACTCACAGAATGGACTGACAGGATTCTTCATGGCTTCTGAAGCTAAGGTGCCAAAGGCCTGCACCTTCTGCCTTGTGAGGTTTGACACATCTTCGGCGCCCTGAGCCACAACACAGGAAGTACAGCTGCCCTGAGAAGGCCTTGCAGCAAAGAGGCCCAGGCCACACAAGAGAGGCCATGTTCATATATATTCCAGCTGGGGTCTGTTGGAGACAGCACAGGAACAGGGGAGCCTTGCTATGTCCTGTCCAATTCCCAGCCCACAGGATTCATGAGTACCATCCCATCTTGTTGTTTAAACCATGAAGTCTGGCGTAGTTTGCTAGGCAGAGATAATATCTACAACCCAAACAAATTAAGTGAGCAAGATCGAAACCTCAAGAAAACCTGCAGGAAGGCCTCTTTAGATAGGACAAAGAAGGATGGATCTGGGAAGGCCTTTCCAGAGAGCAGTCAGAAGTGAGATCTGAGAAGGAGCTCTGTTACTATAGATTTCCAGGAATAAGGTTCAACGGGTTGAGAAAGCCAGCCAGCGTGATTAAGGAGAGGCAGGTGAGCAGGAGAGTGAGAGCAAGAGTTGGGCAGGAAGTGCTGACAGCTGAGCCTTGGGAGTTTAGGTTTCAGGCTGAGTGAACCGGAAGCCAGGGGGAATGTTGCTGCAGGAGAGGCTTGACCTGTACTCTGGATAAGCGTTCTGGCTGCCTATTGGAGGACCCAGTATAGGCCAAAGGGAAGAGTACCACCTGCGAGGCTAAAGCGGTGCCTCATCACCCAGGAAAAGGCAGATGGATGGTGGCCCGAGGCAGGGTGATAGCACTGGTGCACAAGTTCCAGACCTGACGCACTGACAGTATAGCAGGGCAGGAGGAGAGCCTGTGCGGGAGCCCAGTCGAGGTGGGGGCGCGGCCCGCATCCGTCTGGGACCCGGGAGGGAGGCTCCAGGGCCAGGGCTGCCAGCACTCCGCGTCCCTGGTGGCCAGCCCGCCCATTGTTTCCCGGCAACCGCCGCCGCCGCCGAAGAACGTCCCGAACCCGGCGGCCCCGCGACGTCACCGTCACCTTGGAGACGGGCGGAGGGACCCGGCCCCCGGGCGCCGGGGGCGGGGCCGAGGGCCGCGCGCTCCGCCTCCTGCGGGCGCTTCCGCCCCGCCCCATCCAGGCGTGAGAGGAGGGGCGGAGCCGTGGCCTGGGCGGCGGGGGCGGCGGCCCGTGTGACGGCGAGCGTGGCGGCCGCTGTGCGGGGCTCGGCGGCCGCCGCCCGCTGCTGCTCCCGGTGCGCCCACACCCACACACCGGCCTCTCGCCACTCTTCTGCTGAGCCACCACTTGCAGCCGGTAGGCTTGGCTCCCGGGCCACTCGGGTCACCTCCGCAGAGCCGCGGTCCCAGACCTTCCAGGCTCGAGTAAACCGCCAGCCCTTCCTTCGTGGCCCGGCGTTTGTTGTATTCACAGTATTCCTGCCCTGTAAATTTATCTAATCTGCCGACGTGTTGTTTTCGCTCTTTTAATCTAAGTTCCATGAGGTCAAGGATAAATTCTGCCTTGCTCATCTCTGTTTTTAGCACCTTGAAGGGAACCTGGCACGAAGTGCTGATAAGCGTCGGTGAGGAGTGACAGATGCACTCCTGCGTTGCCTTCACAAAGGCATTCGTTTGTGTGACGCGCGTGCAGGCGGCTTTGAGGAGCGCCAGGGATACCAAGAACAGCAAGTCAGGCACCCCCCCTGCAGGTGGAAACGGAGATATGTTGCAAACGAATGAGGACACTACTGAGAGTGAACGTCTGAAC
Organism: Ctenomys sociabilis; assembly: GCA_004027165.1. Taxonomy (NCBI): domain Eukaryota; kingdom Metazoa; phylum Chordata; class Mammalia; order Rodentia; family Ctenomyidae; genus Ctenomys; species Ctenomys sociabilis. Next base: position 13,726 of record PVKA01015269.1, read on the forward strand.
TCCTGAGGCCGGAGTTTAAATACTTACTGATTTACTTAATCCGCACAGTTATAGGTGCTATAATCGGGCCCATTTGACAAAAAAGAACACTGAGGAAATCAAGATGCTTCAAGCTGCTTGGCCCTGCGAGGAACTGAGATTCTGTGAAGGCGGGACAGGGACTTTGGGTCCGTGGCTCAGCACCGTGGGGCTACCAGGCCAGGCAGATTTGGCCTCTGGATTGTTTCCTGCCCACCGCAGTCGTTCAGAGGAGCAGCAGATGTAGCGCTGCTGGGAAGCCCACTCATATCAGCTGAGTAGGTATGAAGTACCAGTATGGATTGGGTGTGCCAGGGAGGAGTTCCCGGGCCAGGGTTGCAGGGCAAGAGCCCGCCTTCCAGGGCCACTGAGATGACTCAGCGAAATAAGTGCTTCCCTGGCAAGCACAAGGGCCTGAGTTCAATCCCCAGTTCTGCCAAAAAAGAAATAAACTTTAGAAGTTTAAAAGATCTGAGAGCCGGGCGTGGTGGCGCATGCCTGTAATCCCAGCACTAGGGAGGCTGAGGCAGGAGGATTGTTGTGAGTTCGAGACCAGCCTGAGCTACAAAGTGAGCTTAAGGCCAGCCTGAACTGCACAGTGAGACCCTGTCTCAAAAAAGACAAAAATAAATAAATAAATAAATAAATAAATAAATAAATAAAATAAAAGACCTGAGAATGTAGCTCAGCGTGAAGGCCCTGGATTCAGGACCCAGGAGCCTGCCTTTCTGTTCAAATGTTCAAAGTATGTGCAAATTCCCACAGAAATTTGTGAAGGGAATCCCACCTGCTAATGCCCATTTCTCAGGACCCATTACAGGAACAGACCGGCCAAAGGGAAGAGTACCACCTGCGAGGCTAAAGCAGTGCCTCATCCCCCAGGATAAGGGAGATGGATGGTGGCCAGAGGCAGGGTGATAGCACTGGTGCACAAATTCTCAGGAAGAGTCTCCAGGATACCCAGGAACTAAACTTACTCCATCTCTGGGTCTCAATAAGTTCTGTTCTTTCTGTCTGGCACCAGCCCCAAACTTCCACTAGCCAGATTCTTGCATTCAGATTTCAGAGGAAATATTTCCTCCATGGTACCCTCTCCAAGGAAAGCCCTTGCATCGTCCCATCACTGCCTGTTAGGACTCCTTCCCACAGTGGAAGGCAGCCCAGTCAGGTCCATCACTCTGCTCCTGATCTGATTTTTCTCGTCTCTCAGTTTCTTGAGAGCAAGACCCTTAGGTCTATAGAGCATATATGGCCTTCAGAAATGCTCATGCTTTTAGAAAGAGACTGAAGCTGGATATGGTAGCGCATGCCTTTAATTTCAGCTCTCCTGAAGACAGAGGCAGGCGGATCATGAGTCTAAGGTCAGCCTTGGCTACATAGTGAATTTCAGGCCAGCCTGGATTACATAGTGAGACCTGTCTTGGGGAAAACAAACAAACAAAAGTCCATGGTGGTATTGCACACCTGCAATCCCAGAACTCCGGGAGGCTGAGGCAGGAGAATCAAATTTAAGTCCAACCTTGGAGCTTGATGAGACCCTGTGTCAAAAGAAGGGCTGGGGATACAGCTCTGGGAGAAGGTCCTGGGTCTAACTCCTAGGACTGAAGAGAGGGTGAGGGAGAGAGGAAGAGAGAGAGACAGAGAGATCAGAGAGAGAGAGACAGAGAGAGAGAGATTTCACTAAATCATTCCAGTTTTCCGAACCTGAGCCCTTCACTTCCTTCCCAGGAGCTCTTGTGTAGCACACAGTGGCCCGGCCCTGCAGGGCATGCTGACTGTCCTGGTGTGAGGTCCTTCCACCTTGCTGGGCCCCATGCGGCTGGTCTTCCACTTTGGGGCAGGATTATAAAACCACCATGAAGTCCAGGAAGATCCAGGAAGGAAAGCCATAAGTGGAAGGGTCAGCAGAGAGAGAGAGAGAGAGAGAGTGTGTGTGTGTGTGTGTGTGTGTAGAATGAGGAGTTCTGGGGCCTTCTGGGGGAGTGGGCTAGCTTTTCAGAGCCTCACAACCCTGCTGGTGCTAGGAAAATTGGACATCTGGAAGCTGTGGCTGTTTTTCCACAGTGTGAACACAGACTCTGGAACAGATGTGAACACGGTCAGACACTTTACAGAGCAGAGTTTCAAATTCAGGTTTATTTAGGAACTCTCATTTCAGACAAAAATGTGTTGGAACATGGATTGATCTGGGACAGACCAATACTGCACAGACTAATACTGTGGCCAGCATTCCTGCTCTTCTCCAGGGCTGACGAAGAGGGTGTCTGACAACATTCTGACTCTGTTATACAAGAAATACAGGCAGAGGCTGGACAGAGGCAGCTATGTGGGTTCACACATGTGCAGGCGTGGGCCAGGCCTGTGTGTCTGCACATCCTATATCCTCTTCACTAAGGAATTCCTCTGCATCATGGCCAGCACTACTCAGTGTGCTGCTTCTCAGTCTTTTGCACCTCTTTTGTAAGAACTGGACAGAAAGAGCCCATCTCAAAAGATGCCCTTTCTCCTTGGTCCTTGCCTTGCATGAGCGAGGAGGAGTACCCACGCCTTGGTGGGTCCTGCGGCCCTGGGGCAGGCATCCCCATGAATGAGGGACTCACTGGGCAGCTGGTTGGAAGTGGCTGCAGGACACTCATGCCATGTCAGCTTCTGTTGGTCCACTGCTGAGCCCAGCCGACCTGTAGAGGAATGGCCTCAGCAAGGGGGAGACGTGGTACTCAAGGTTGGGGCCTGAGTCCTTGGGTGGCTCTGCCTGTTCTGTGACTGTGGTGCAGGCACTGAGGACTGTGTTCCCAAATTGGTCCACCTCCTCATACTGTTCTGTCACAGTTCTCATCGCTCCACAGCACTGGGGACCGCTCGGCCTGGTCTGCTGCTCCAAGCTGTTCTTTTTCCACCCTGTAGGCAGAGACCTGGCCACTGGAGGCGTTTGATTTTCCCCAGCTTTGTTGTGAATACTTTCCTGTTGAATCAGGACCTGGCTCATGTTTTGAGCTAGGTGTGTGCTGTTCCCTGAGACTTCAGGGCTGTTCTTAGTGCTGGAAGCTTCTGGAAGTTTCCTTGTGCCTGACTGGATAGAGATGAAAGTAGGGGAAGAGGGTGATTCTCTGCTGGAAAGCAGGACTTGATGGAGACCTGAATTTCCCCTTGATGTCTCCTGCTTCTTAGTGAGAGGGGCTGTGGAGGCTGCCTGACCTCTGACCTCTGTGCCAGTTCTGATCTTGGCTAGATCAGTATGGTCTTCAGTATGGCATCCAGTCTTGGCTTGGCTCTCGATAACTGTTGGACTTTTGATCTCCTGGCCTGAGCAACTGGGTTTGGCTCTACTGCAGGCTGAGACAGTAACCTTGTGGGCACTGTGATCCTTTTGAGGTTCCTGAGAATGGCTTCTGGTGTTAGCTTCGGGCTGGAGGTTAGACATGGAGCTGAGGGCTTTGTGCACAGCCTCTTCAATGTCTAGGAGCCTGGCCAGGGTCTGTTCCTTGAGCCGGGCAACCTCTGTACTGACCCGTGTCAGCTCCCCAAAAGCCTGTTCTACTGAGGCCTCAGGCTTGTGAGGGGCAGCCCCTCCTCCCTGGGGCATGGCTTCAAAGAGCCTCTGAAGAGCCTGCACATCCACACTGCTTGCAGCCTGGTTCTCCAGGGCTTGTACCTGGCTCAGGAGACCCTGGAGCTCTTTCTGGCTTCCCTGCAGAATCTGGGAGCTTTTGGGGGTCCCCTGCTTGGAACATTGCATGGGAAGCTCTCCTTGTGGGTTGGACCTTCCCTGTGGTGAGTCAGAGTCCCTGTTGAGAGTGCTGGGCTTGGTGGGCTCAAGGCTGTGGTCATTGCTGCCAGCAGCCTGAGCCTTGGTGGGCCTGGGGGTTGCTGTGCTGAGGTCATGTTGGGGTCTTGAGTTGCTTTGTCCACTGGCCCATCCATCCAGAGGCATGCAACCCTTGCCTCCTTCCATGGATACCTCTGCTGGACTAGGGCTGTCTGCTGGTATCTCACCTGGTTTGTGTTCTTCTTGTCCCACCTCTTTAGAGAAGCTTGGAGACAGAAGTAAGGATTTGGGTGGTCTCTGAGGAGGGTGGAGCTGGCTGAGGTGTGCAGGTTTGGGGGGCACTGGAGGCTTCTTCCCTGGAGGCATAGTGCACCTAGATTTTGTGGTCTTTGTCTGTGATTCCCCAGGATTTCTCTGGCCAGCAGAATTGCTGTGAAGGGTATGAAAAAAGGGTTCCTGTTGGGGCTTGGAGGCCTTCTGGATGGAGTCATCATCATGGCGGCCTTGGGCTGGGAGGTCAGGTCCTGTCACAGCAGCTGGGAGAGCAGGAGGGGGAGGAACAGAGGCATTATGGGAATGCAGGTTGGCACCTGCAGCCTGGGCCCCAGAGGGCAGGATGTGGCAGGCCAAAGGGGCAGTCTTCAGGGTGGTCTCTGAAGCTCGGGCCACTGTCTTCCCTGGAGGCCCCCAGGCCCTCTGTGTGTAGCCCCCAGGCTCCACCCGCCCTGGTACAGGACTCTTGGCTGGGCCTCCCAGGAGTGTGCTGGGAGCCTGGGCTGAGCAGACAGTCTCCCTGCCCCTGGGTTGGGGATCCTTCTCAGAAGGCTGGATTCCCCTAGATGGTTCAGAGGTCCTCACAGGGTTAGCAGTGTAGATGCCATCCTGAATTGTCACCCACCCCCTGAGTAGCCCTCCGGGTAGTGCTTTCTCTTCCCCACTGACCTTTCTGGGGGCTGCTGGGATCCTGGAGTCCCCTCCAGCCACAGGCCTGCTGTTGCTTTGGGTAGCTGCCATGGCAGGAGCTGGTGCTTGCAGGCCATCCTGGATGGACACAGCTGTGGCTGTAGGGACAGAGCCCTGCTTGTGCTTGTTCAGTACTTGCTGGTGCAGACTTTGGGCTTCAGCGGTTGCCATTCGAAGACTCTGCAAGGCTGACTGGAGGTCGGGGACCCTGGCTTCTGCAAGGGCAGTCATGGCTCCTTCTGACTTTCCCAAGGCTACTCTCACTTGTTGCCCAGTGTGAATGCTATTTTCTTGCTTTTTTGAATCCTGCAATAGGACTGAGGCTGCAGCCTGCCCAGCCAGAGGGACTGCCTTTGCCATGGCCTGAGGTGTGCAGGAGTTGGCCCCTGGGCCTCTCAGATGCCCCACCCCCAAGCTGGAATCCAGTGGGGGAACATTGATGATGCTCTCAGTTGGGGGAAACCTCTGGGTGACGCCAGTGACTGGCGCTGGAGTTGGGTCAGCTGGTGGCTCCCAGCGCAGACTATGCAGGCCGCTCAGGTCTCCTTTGTCTATGCAGCTGGCCACCAGCTGCACATTGCCCCTTTCTGGGACCCCGCTAGGCAGCTGGGGCTGTAGGGAGTAGGCAGTCAGGGCAACTAGGCCCTGCTCTGTCTCCTGCATCACCAGCCCAGTCCTTGCCATGGAGGTCCCAAGGCCACAAGCCAGCAACTCCTGGAACTTAGGATCCATGTCTTCAATCCTCCCACCGTTACCTGGAGCTGGCAGTCTTAGTGGGTGGAGCCAGAGGTGGCCAGTTACATCCTCCTGCACGAGCAGACCCTGCTGGTCCACATCTGGCCGGCGCAGCACTTGGCGGACAATCCGGGGAAGCTCACCAAACACCAGCTCCTCCTTCCGTACATAGGGGTGCCCCTGCCCTGGCCCTGGGAGCACGTACTTGGCAAGGCAGAGCTCCCCTGGTCCTCGGGCCTCCATGAGGATGCCTCCATGGTGCAGGATCCCAGGTGTGGCATGCAGAGTCCGAAGTGTCCCCTCGGTGGCAGACTCCTGCTTCTCTGGCACCCCTTTGCTAGAGAGCTTCCCGGGCTGCTCTTCTTGCAGGTCACCCCCTCGGATGCTTTCAGCTGCCAAGGAGCCCATGGGGCAGTTCTCAAAGAGCCAGGTGAACTTGTGCACAGATCCAGCAGGGATGGGCCCAGTGGTTTTCCTGGAGCCCTTCTCTTGCTCTTCTCTCTTGCCAGCCTCCAGGGCCTGGAAAACCTCCTTCTGCCTAGACACTTGCCCTGAAGGAATCTCCACACGGCTGCAGTATCGCACAGGCCCTCTTCGACAGGCACCTGCTGAGGCCTGCAGAGGTTCAGTCTCAAAGACATGACCAGCAGTCTGTCTTTCCCCAGCCTGAAGCTGGCTGACCTGCAAGTGCTTCTCCCTGGAGTCCTCCACTGGGTCCAGAGCTGGCTTGAACATCCAGGTACAGGACTGTGCTTGGGCCTTGACTGTGGGGTCTGTGGCCTCTGAAACTTGCTTCTCTGCCAGTGCACTCATTGGGTATGTCTCAAACAACCACCGGATGGTCTGCACGTCGCCCTTTGGGGGTACCTCAGGCTGGGGGCCTTCTTGACTCTTTTCCTCCTCTTTTCGTCGTTCCTGCTGCTCCCGCTGATGGATCATCTCTAGGGGCTGGGTCTCAAAGAGCCATCGAGCAGTGCCAACATCTCCAGCCACCACTTCCTGCCGAGTGATGCCCTGTACCACATCAATGGTACTGGGGCTTCGACCCAGCTGGTCTAGGGGCTGAGTCTCAAACATCCACCTATAGCCTTGCACATCACCTCCCACAACCTCCTCTCTGCTGACTGAGGTCAGGGCATGGAGCTGGCCTTTGCTGTCCTGCATGGCATACACCGGGGAGCCTACCACCTGGGACTGCCCCATGCAATCAGTGGTTTCTGCTGTGCTCACAGTGCCACAGACTGAAGCCTCACCCTGCTGGATACTGTCCAAGGGAAGGGTCTCAAAAAGGTTCTTGAAGGTTTTCACATCCCCTTTCACTCCATCGCCCTGGGGAGCACCCTGAGAGACAGGCAGTGCGGATGAGTTGTCACACATGAGCCCCTCACCTTCCTGGGGGCCCAGCCTCTGCAAGTGACCCACTTGGACTTGGCCTTGAAGAGCATCTAGGGGTTTGGTCTCAAACAGCCATAGGGTGGAGCGGACATTGCCGGGGACCACCTCCTCCTTCGGCGGGGCCTCAGCTGTAGCCTCCTCCTCTCCCTTCAAAGTGTCCAGGGCTCGGGTCTCAAACAGATGCCGCTGCTGTTGAACGTCAGGTCCAGGAGGGACAAGGTCTGGGGATGGCTGGAAATCCTTCTCATCCACCAGGATCTCGCGGATAGCGTCCAGGGGCTGCGTCTCAAAGATCCAACGTGTGGCGCTGACGTCGGGCCGGGATCCCTCCTCCAAAGAGATACCGCGGATCACCCGCACCTGACTAGGGTCCTGGTTGAATTGATCCAGAGGGCGGGTCTCAAAGAGCCACCGCCCGGACCTCACTGCGTTGCTTTGGATCTCTTCCCGGCAGGCGGCCTTGACCTCGTGGATGGCGCCCTCTGCGTCCTGGATGGCGCACAGGGGCTCCGTTTGGAACAGCTTCACCGTCTTCTTCACATCGCCTTTCAGCTCCTGGATCTCTAAGCGCAGTTCCAGTGGGCTCGGCTCCTGCATGGAGGGGCGGGAGCCCAGACGGTCCAGTGGCCGAGTCTCAAATAGCATCCTGGTTCCTCGCACATCCCCACTGGCTGCAGGCTCCCTCGCAGGGGCCTGGGTTGTCTCTGCCTGGTCCGTCAGCTTATCCAGTGGCTTTGTCTCAAACAGCCAGCGGGCAGTACGAACGTCACCTCTATTTGGTGGAGGTCCTGCCACCTGGGGGTCTATGCTGTTGGCAAAGGAACCTTCCTCAAACTTGCGGGAGGTGGCCTGGACGTCGCCGCCTGGCACAGGCTCCTTGGCAGCTGACTGCTCACGGTCACCGATGGCATCCAGCCGCCAGTTCTCAAAGATCCAACGCATGCACTGGACATCACCCTCTGTAGGCTCCTCGGAGCCCAGGACTTCGGCCAGGTCCTCGGCCACAGCCTCAGCCAAGTTCTTGCGGAGCTCTGGGTGGATGTGCTTGTAGAGTCGGCGGAGCTCACTAGCTTGCCGCTGCTGGTGAAACTTGGAGAAGGATTCCTTGGGGGGCGGTGGTGGAAGATTCTCCAGAGTTGAGGGTGGAGGGAGGGGCAAGTCCTCTGCAGTCGCCATTGGAATGGGTGGTGTGGGAACCACAAGCCTCTGGGTTTCCACCAGCCTCTGAGGAAAAGGGGCAGAGATAAGGATGGCTCTGAGGTCCTCAGCTGGGGTGGAGCCAGTTGCTGGGACAAATGGCAGGGAGCAAAGCCCAGTACCCGAAGCTGACATATATTTAGAGAACCTCTTTGTCAGCCTATCCTGGGGCTCGCTTTGCTGCCTACATGGCTGGTATATGACAGGTCTTGAACTTGGGACATGTGGACCCACCCATCAAGATAAATTCCTACTTCCCAGCTTCACCTTGGCCGCTAGGGAGCAGGGGTAGGGTGGGAGCCACCACTGACTTTGAGACTCTTTCCTTTAGCTGCATAAGGGACGGCAGTGTCCAGTGGGAAAACAGACATGTCTTGCCCTTGCCTTTCTTTGCCAAAATCACTTTTCCTTGGTGAGAATCAGGCCCACAGGTGAATGACCTGTGGAAGTTCTGATTGATAGGGTATCGGTCTTGGAGTGGAGGGTCCCTAAGACTGTTGATACAAATCCTCTGAAGAGGACCAGAGGGTGCACTTGGTAGTTTGGCTGGAAACCTGCCAAGCCTTTACCTCTCTGCCCTCAACTCACTCCAAACTTTCCCAAGCCCAGGGAGATGTGGCAGGGGTTAGTAGCCTATGCAATAGCAGAAGCAAGCAAGGATCAGGGAGGAAAAATTGCTCACCAAACATCCCACGGTTAGGCAGGGCCAAATTCTCAATGCCAGATCCAGGTTTTCTAAGTGCTGTACCCAGGACTTAGAAGTTCTGGACAGGCTGGATCTTAAGGGTCTCTTAGCCCAAACTTTTATGATTAAATATGAAGAAACTGGACCCAGAATCAGACCTTGGTGAATGAGGCAGGTAGTGCTGGCTTGGGGTTTCTACACCCTGTTTAGGGTTCCTAGCCCCCAAGAAATAAGAGGGCTGAGGATGTAAAGCTTTTGCATGGGCTGTTGTCCCCATTTCTGCAGCAGGTGTGTCTGGGGGAAGATGAAGGTGGCACTGTCGAGGGGAGGGGAAGACTGTGGGACCAGGGTGCTGTCTGCAGAGACAGCTCTGCCCTTGCCCACAGAGACCACACCTCATTGGTATACAGGAAAGACAGCTTTGCTTTAGGTGTAGGATCTCAGGCTGAGATCTGGCCCACAGCCTCAAATGGGCTTCTGGCTCCTCTCTCCCCTCTATGTCTTTCAGAGTCCACAAAGTGGGCCTCTCCCCGAGATTTGCCTTCACTCTTCAATGGCCTCCTGTGCCTCAAGCTCTTCTCTGACTTCTGTTTCATCTATGTCTTATCTGTCTTGTGACAGGTGTTGTGACAGTCCCCAGAGCCAAGAAGGGAAAGAATGAAAAGCACGGACTCCTCCTGCTGCCCCTGACCCACAGTGCTTGCCACTTTTAGGACTAAATATAGCTGAAAACCTGGCCCCAGAATAGCAACCCTACACTCGGAGGAAGGTTCAGGCTCAGCCAGGGAGACCCTGGTGGCTGTGTCACATGTCATCTCCTTCACTACCCTTGGCTCCCAGAGGACCTGGTTCCCTGCTTCCTGTGTGGCCCCAGACTCATGCCCTGCAGGCCAGCTGGACACTGGAGCCTGGAGCCATCCCCTGGCCCAAGAGGCCAGTGGTTGCTGGTAGGTGCAGGGATACTGGCAGCTGTGGGGGACGATATTCTTCCACACAGGAGAGAGGAAGCTGACCTGACGGGTGGGATGTTTCCCTTAATTCCTGAGCTCTGATGGTAACTGGGGCAGATGTCATGTTCAGGCCACAACTCTACTCTGTCCCTGCTCCCAGGAACCTCCAGAAACCCTGCTAGGGTCATAGGCTGTTATAATCACAGAGTCCAGAGATACCACACCAAGGACTCTTGGAGGTCACAGAGGAGGCAACTGAGGAGCCACATGCCCAGGGAGCCCAGCAAGGCCAGAGCAAAGCCTGCAGCGGGTTTCTTGACTCTGGACCTCTTCCTCTACCCTTGCCTGGCCTGAGGCCTGGGGCAGAGCTGGGGTGAAGGCAGAATTTAGAACTGGAACCGGACTGAACCAGAGCTTAGCCTCTCAGGATGCCACTTCATCCAGAGTTCTTCCTTAGCCTGGCCGCCTCCATTGTCTTCACCTTTTGGGGACACAGATCCAACCTAAGGGCTTCCCTGCAGGACAAGAGGTAGCTGGAGCAGAGTCAGCCTGCCCACGTTCTAGGCTGCCATAAGCATCAAGCTGGGCTCTGGCCACACTAGGAGTGATCCCTGGACAGGACATGCCAAGACTTGCCCACAACAGCTGATCAAGGGGCCTATCCTAGGGTGTGTTCCAGTCTACTGCTGTCTTCAACCTCTGTGCTTCCTTACTCTCTTCTGTCCTCTTCCCTCCTATCCCTGGGCTTCCCTAGGAGAAAGCCCTGAACCCTGAGGCACTTCACAACTGGATTTTAAAACTCAAATCTCCAGCACCCCTTGAAAACCTGGATTATCCTGACTGGCAAAAGCCTATACCCTTGGCTGTACTACAACTTTGGCCACTGCTCTGAGAGCCCCAGTGGGTGACAAAACCTCTCCAACCTTCCCAATCTGTAGCTCTCCCCTCCCCTCTGCCCATGTACTCCTCAACCTCCTTCTCCCTCAGTGCCACCCAATACACCTATCCTGGAGGGTATAGAGAGCTGAGGATTGAGAGCTGCTGTGCAGTGAGAGGTCAGGGGCAGGTTACTCACCAAGGGTCGCTATGGCCTGGTGAGGTGCTACAGGCTCCGAGGGTCGTAGCAGTTGTATGCAGGGGTCTGTTGTCCCACTGGACTTTCTTGCTCAGAGTTGGTCAGGCTCACTCTTGCTTCTCACTCCCCTTGCCTGGGTCTGTGCTCTGCCAGCCCAGCAGCTGCCTTTATCTTGCTGGTGCGGGGGCAGTGTGGGGGTGGGCAGGGTAGCTATGTTCAGAGTATTAAGTGGTTCTGTTATTTTTAGGGCTTGTGGAAGTCTCTCTTCCATCCTGAGGCATCAGTCATGTCCTCTGGCCTGGGAGGGGCTGGGAAGGACAGCAGAGCTTCATTCATCCAAAGTCTGCTTGGAGATTGGGGTCAGTGACTCAGCTGTGGTGTGGGGTGGGGGTGGGGGGGACTACCAGGCTATTTTGGGGGAATGAGACAGAGGAACCTTTGCCATGCCCCTGGATGGTCCTGCCTCCAATCCTGTGAACCCCCTTTTCTTGAGGCTGGGCTGGTTTCTGAGTGTGAATGCCATTCCTACACCACCTTGGGGTGCCAGCCTCCCTGCTCCCAGCCAGGACACCTCTGAGAGTGAGGCCCAGCCCTCTGTTCCCTCATTGCCCCCTCTTCATTCCTGAGAGAAGGTTTGGAGAGCTTGTGAATGGCTGTTTCCGCTCCTCCTGAGGGTCCTGGCATTTGCACCTTGTCGCGTAGGTCCTTGTCCACTTCTGGACTCTTTCCTGTGACTCAGGGCCCAGACTCTCAGGGAATGGAGTGAAGGGGAAGGTGGCATGTGGGAGTTGACTGTGAGGATATTTCTGACCCTGGAGTCATCAGCTGCCCAGTCACAGACTAGGGTGGCAGTGGGGAGGGGATCACTTGGAAAAGCGCTAGGGTCCTGGTGGGCTTCAGAGCTTCAGGCTCTCAGACTGGCGTGGAGGGAAGTCGGGGGACACCCACAGCAGATATGGAAGGGGCTTTTCCCCGGCTGGGCCCAGGCTCCACATCTAAGGGGGTACAGGGACACTCTGACCTTGCACACAGTCTTCCTTCTGACCACCCAGATGCCCTCTGGTGCCAGGGCTGATGCCACACACGGCTCACTTTTTCTGAGAAGCCGGGTGCTGTCAGCCCCAGGTGCAGCGGGGGCCTTTGGAGCCCCTCTCTTCTTCCTTCTTCTCTGCTCCTTTCTGTCCCCTGAGCTCCAGGTTCCCCCAGGAAGGGCCGCAGATGCACCCTCCCCTGGGGCCAGGGAAGGAGTTTCTCTCAGCGCCAGGAGGGGCCTTCTCCCCGTGGTTATTGAAAGTGCCCACCATCTAGGGTACCCCTGAGTACACAACCTGTGAAAAGCATTCTGGAGGGCATTTAACCTGTGGTGCTGCTATAGGAGCCCTTGCTTTCATGTACATAAGAACAAGCACCTAGGCAAACACAATCTTAAATCTGCCTCAGGTGTGGTAAGTCCTGGGCAAAACGCAGGCCTTAATATTAGGAGTTTCTTCCTGAGCAACTTGCTTGTTTTAATCTAATCCAACGGTGCTGTTCAATTCAGTTGCCCTGAACCATGGTTGAGGCTATTTAAATCTAAATACATTGAAGTAAAATGAAACATTTGGTTCCTCTAATATACCATCACATTTTAGGTGTTCTACAGAGACATGTGGCTAGTTGCTGCTATATTGCACAATACAGATTTCCATCATGTAGTAGAAAGCTATTACCGACCCTTAAACCTTTGTGCATGGTGCTTCCCTGTTTGCTTTTGCTGATACAAAGTTCCAAGCCAGATCTCTTACGTTTCTGGCAAGAAGACCTTGTGGTTTGCAGCCTATGTCATGAGAATGACCTTACCATCTCAGCTCTTTTTCTCTGAAGCATTTCCCAGAACTTTAAACTTTCAATTTTAAAGCTAGGAAAGGTGTAAGAAGAGCGGGGCCAGTTGGTACTCCCGTGCTTATCTTCCATTATCAAGGTGTCTGTTATGAAGCTGCTGAGACAGCAAACAGGGCAGTCAGAGTTCTTTGTAATGTTAAGAACTAAGACAAAGTAGAAAAAAATGTTCAAAGAATTTATTTGCATCGACAACAATTGACAAATCAGGCAGCTCCAGATCAGAAATAAAGTACAAGGGCAAGGTTTTCTAGGATTAACACAGGTGGAAAGAAAAAAAAAAAAAGCGCCCTGTTTGTGCTCTGGCCCCCTATGAAGTGGCATCTCATTATCTAAGTTTGTTGGCTGCTTCTCAGTAGTGCAGTTTAAGTTCCATCTGCTTTAATTCAGGTGTTTGCCGGTTATCACCCGTCTTATTTATGCCTGCGTAGCAGGCCGGGCTCGGTCATCCGGGAAGCAGCACTGACTGTTCTGCACAGGGACCCTTCAGGCCTGGTGTTCCCTCCAAGTGTCTTTAAGGTAGGGAGATCTGTGCTTCCACTGCCCTGGGCCCTAGTGAGGCCAGAAATAAAGTGGTCACTGCGGTGGAACAGAGTGACTAACCCTTGTGAAAGGCAAAGGGGGAGGTGCTGAGGAGTGGGCAAGGGAAGCTGTGGGGCTGTTCCTTCAGAAATGAGCTGCCCAACAGAAGGGTTCCAGATCCTTCTTGCCTGGATCAAAGAATTAATGAGACAAGCCAAACCTATGCCAAATGTTTATTTCAGTGGTGAAGGGTTGCTGGGTGTGGGAGACCATGCCTGTAATCGCAGCGCTTGGGAGGCTGAGGCAGAATTGCCTTGAGCTGGAGGCTGGCTGGGCTACACGGTGAGACAGAAACAAAACTCAAGCTAAAAACAAACAAAAACAGGAAAGGTGAGGGGTGAAGAGGTAAGAGGAGAAAAAGAGGATAAAAGTGAAAATAAAAACGCGCTCTGCGCTCTGCGTCTAGGAGACCAGGGGTGGGTAATGTGAGGAGGATGGATGGCAGGCTTCTGGTGGTCTGGTCACCTTTATGTCGTCTGTGTCTCCCTAGAGCCTTGGAAGGAGGCCCCTTTTCTGATGCCCCTCTGGGATTTTGAAATTGACAGCCCCCCACTTCTCTGGCCAGTCTAGCCACACCCTCCTCCTGCATCAGCCTAGCTTTGCAGCTACCACAGTGCCTCCCGCTGTAGCCTCCCGAGACAGCTGACCCGGCAGGTTGGCACTGGGGTCAGCTTCGTGCCTGAGCACCCCTTGCACTTGAGGAGGCGCTCGGAGTTCCCAGCTGGCATCAGGAATGATTAGGAGCCGGGCTACCTGGGTGTGCATTCTTCATGTGATACTTCCAGACTATGAGACCCTGGAAAATTTCTTAGCTCCTTAAAATACATACATGCGTATGTGTATATTATGTTTGTATATAGAGGTAGATGTAGATTTAGGTATAGATACAAATGTAGTGCAAATTTGGGTACATGGTACGTATTTGAAACAGTGCTTGGCGAGCTCAAGTTTCCCCTGGACTACAGCCCTTCCGGGTCCCCAGTGCCAGTGACCCCTTGGTCCAAAGCTGATGTCCTCCACAGCTCTGGCTGTGCATGCCGGCTTCTCTCTGCCTGATAGGCAGACGTGGTGCACAGCACAGCTTGGCCAGGCCGTGCTAGGTCTGTCCCAGGCACATGGCTGGGTTTGTGGTATCAGAACCATTTGAACCCAGAGAAGGGATTTTCCACGCGGGCTCACTCTGGGGCAGGCAGCTGAGCAGGAGCACGCCAGCCTCCTGCCTTGTGACTAGCAATGCTCTAGGTCCTGGGGTGGGGGTTGGGGGGAGAGCATGGTTTTTCTTTTCTTTTTTTTCTGTATTTTAGGGAAGGGTCTACAGAGTGTTCAGGGTCTCACTAGTAGTGATTCTCCTGTTTACAGCCTCCTGAGTGCTGGGGCAGCACAGAAGGCCCGAAATTGAATCCATACCCCCCCAACCAGGTGCTTTAATCCGCTAAGCTATTCAGCCCTTAGAGCATGGTTTGTGAGAGAGCACCTCTGGCCTTAGGCCAGATCAAATTGCCAGTTGGCTGTGACTGTGTGTTGACTTCTGTGTTCATTTATAATCTTGCAAGAGCAGAATCAGACTAGCATTTGAATGCAAGCGACTTAGTGACTTAACCCAGAGAAGATCCTAGGCCCACTGAGGGAGGTGGGGCCTGAGCCAGGGGAAGGAGCTTCTCTGAGCAGCTGGAGCACCAGCGTCTCATTTCCTTTCAGATAGTTCAGGGTTAGTGGGGAGGGGAGAAACACAATTGATTTTTAAAACATATTTTTATTTTTAACTGACCCACAGTAATTCGCATCTGACTACTGTATGCTGATTTTATAAGCTATAACTTTACTGAATCATTTATTAGTTATGACAGCTTTTAATAAAAGGACTTGGAGACAGCTCGGTGGTCTATGCACCTGCCTGGCAAGCACAAGGACCCGGGCTGGATCTCTGGTACTGCATGCGAGCTGGCCTGGGAACCCTGGGAGCGCTGTGCGAGCTACTGAAACCAGGCATGGTGGTGAACACCTGTAATCCCAACGCTGGGGAGGCTGAGACAGGAGGATCACTATGAGACAGAGCTGCATAGCAAAACCCTACAACAAATAAATAAATAAATAGATTTTTAAAACAGGACTCTTTAGGGCGTTTTTAAAAACATTTTTATTTTTATTAGAGTGTGTTTGCAGTACACAGTGACTATGTTCATTGTGGGGACTTGGTCCCTGCATAGAGCACATCTCAATTATTTTTTCTCCCTTCCATGCCACCCCCCCTTTCGGTCAGCATAAGATTCATTGATTTATAAGTCCTTATACACTTAATCATCAGGCTGGGGAGATAGATAGCTCAGCAGCACAAGCGCCTGCCGGGCAAGTATAAGGTCCTGAGTTCAAACGCCAGCACTGGAAAAAATAAATAAATAAATTTAATCAACATGCATATAGATTAACAGCCAGACTAATACACATAGCACCTAATACATGTCCCTTAAATTGAGGCACACGTTTCTCTGGTACTGGGAGTCGAATCAAGGGTCTCATGCCTGCTTCACAAGTGCTCCGCAGTTCCCAGGCACACTTTGAAGTAATCATATTTTCACTATAACAGGGACCATTTTATGCCTAGGGTTTAGATGCCTTTCACTTCTCTTTCTTATTTAGCTGCTCTGGATTGGACTTGTAAAAGTAGATCAGACTTGTAGTGATCCTCCTGTTTACAGCGTCCTGAGTGCTGGAATTACAGACATGTGACCCATGCCTGGTTTCAGTGGCCGGCTCAGCGCGTAGAGGGTATGTAGGAGGATCAAACTGGGTCCTTGTGCTTGCCAGGCAGGCACTTAGACCACTGGGCTATCTTCCCAGCCTCTGGCTATAACTTTTGAAGTGGTAGCTGTGGGTATCTTTCTTTGCCTTTGTGCTTGATTTCAGGTTTTAGAAACATTCATTATGCTATGGGGGGGGGGGCTCTTCACACCTGGCCTTTATCATGCTGCTGTCACAGGTCCCTGTTTCCAGCTCACTGACAGTTTCTATTATGAAATGGTGTTGACCTGTGCCATCTGTGAGGTCATCATAGGATTGATTTTGATCTTTTTGGGACAGGGTTTTGCTATGCAGCTCAGACTGGCCTTGAGCTCACGTTGTTGTAACCCCAGGCTGGTCTTAAACTTGAATCAATCCTCCGGACTCAGCCTCCTGAGTACTGGGATTATAGGCATGTGCCACCATACCAGGTGATCACATGATTTTATCCTTTATTAGGTTACTGTGCTATGTCACATTAATTGACTTTTGTATGTTAAGCCATCTTTGCATCCAGGATAAATTCCCCTTGGCACTGGACCTGCAGTTGTATCTCACTGGGGACCCTCCCCACTAGGGTGCAGAAGGAGGGTACCTACCCTACAACTCTCACCCCTGCTGCACAGGTATTGTTCTTGGAAATGCTAACCCAGCTGTACTTTTTGCCTGCCTCTTAGGTAAACCAATGTTTGAGGCAGGAAGCCACCTTTTACAAGGACTGTCCCCAGAAGCTCCAGGTGACCCCAGTAGAAGTGAGGGACAGCAGTGTGCTGGGGAGAAGCATCGCTTGTGCTCCTCATCTGTGAGATAAGCACAGCGATAACCCTGCATTGCGGAGCTGCTCTGAAGGCCTACAGTGGCGCCGCTCACACAAATATGTGAGCCATGTAAGCCATGAGGACCAAGGAACCTGAGCAGGCATTGTTGAAAACCTTTTAGTACTCACACTTAAAAAAGTAGAAAGAGGGCTGGCTAGACAACTCAGCAGACTAAAGCACCGGCTTAGGCAGGTGCAGAGACCAGGGTTCAATCCTCGTCATGCTGTGCCCCACCCTCACGCGGGGGAGCACACTGAGACAGCTGCTGTCTGTGTGGTGGTTCATGCCTGTAATCCCAGTGCTTGGGAGGCTGAAAACAGGAGGGCCACCGCCACAAGTCTGATCTGTGTAGTGAGACTCTGTAGACCCTATATTAAATACATTTAACAAAAAGTAAAAAGAAAGATAAAATGAATTTTAATAAGATTTTAGTTGGCTCTGTCTTTTTCAGCTTTGTAAACTATAATAATAAAAAATTATAATAAGTATTTGGACAATTATTTATAAAAAGAAAAAGCTTGGAAGCTGGGGAGATAGCTTAGTAGAATAAGTGCTTGCCTGGCAAGTGCAAGG
>PVKA01015269.1:31238-50566 GCA_004027165.1 Ctenomys sociabilis
AAAAAAAAAAAAAAAAAAAAAAAAAAAAAAAAAAAAAAAAAAAAAAAAAAAAAAAAAAAAAAAAAAAAAAAAAAAAAAAAAAAAAAAAAAAAAAAAAAAAAAAAAAAAAAAAAAAAAAAAAAAAAAAAAAAAAAAAAAAAAAAAAAAGCCATATCAACAGTAACAAATAGGGGCCAGAGAGATAGCTCAGTGGAATAAGTGCTTGCCTGGTAAGTACAAGGTCCTGAGTTCAATCCCTGGTACTGCAAAAAAAAAAAAAAAAGTTATCATGACACACAGTTGTAGAGTTTCTGGGCCGCCATCAATTGGCCCCATAGTTTTGAGTCTGTGGTGAACTGTGAGCCATGATAAACCTTTTCTCTTTATAATGGTGATCCTGGGCGCTTTACACATCATAGCACAGAGCATGGCAGAGCAAACAACTAAGATCCTGAGTCCGGGTGTACAGACTCCGGGGACAGCCCTCGCTGCATACTCTGGGGAAGCCCTCTGGTGGCCTTCAGGGAGCTCCACCCCCTTCAACTGCAGCACCTCAGGATCCGAGCCTTTGAGGGAGGTTGAAGAGCCAAGCCACAGCACACCCACATTCCCCGAATCTCGTTACGTATCCATGAATATCCAAATATTATGAGATATTTTGAATTGAATCCTCAAACTCTAGGGAGTATTTTACATTAACCATACATCTCCATTCAGACAGCGCATTTTCATCAAAAACATTGGATTTGTGTTTAACTTTAACGAAAGCTACAGTTGAAGAAGTCGATGCCCAGGTGGCCGGAACACACTTCCTACTTTTACAATAACTAAATCGAGTCTGAGTTTTTGAGGGGATTGATGATGAATAATGCTAGAAAAGCAGTTCTTGATTATTTTGTTTTTTACAATTATCAAGGGCTCGGCAGCTGCACGTGTCTTGTGGTGACTTCTGGGGAGCACAGACTCAGAGGGTGAGTTCAGGGAAGGCATTTGGGACAGGCAGGGGCTCATGCAGCTGTGGCTGTGACTCTGCTCCCAGAGAGGGCAGGCAGGGGCTGGGCCCGGGAGTGCAAGGGACGCTGGTCCTGATCTGCTCTGCCCTGGCGACTCCCCTTTCTGTGCTTCATTTCCCCCTCTCTGAAATGATTAAAAGTAGTAGTCAATATTTGTTTTCCAAAGGAAGGAAAGGTTTATTCAGTCACAATTTGTGGAGGTCTCAGTCATAACCAGCTGGCTCTACGGCAGGTGATATGGCCGAAGATACAGAGAGCAACAAGTGCAAAAAGGGGCAACAAGCCTGTTTCTGCCCCTTTTATCTTATCCAGACTGGTGGGATTAGGGTGGTGCCAATCTAATCAAATAACAGAGCCAGCAACCACCCAATGTTAATCTCAGTACCCTTAATCCTACCATTGGACTACAAATGAATCACAAGGTCTAGATTCAGCTGTCTCTGAAAACACCCCAATTAAAAGTGCATGAGGCTTTGAGGGGACATCCACACACAAATCATGATGTTCTGTCCCTGGCCTCCTAAATACAAAAGGCATCTAGTCCATCTCTAAGTGCTATCAAAGTCCTAACAGTTTCAACATTGGTGAAAAGTCCAAGTCTCCTCCAAGATATAAGGCAAGCTTTTATCTGTGAGCCCCTGTACAAATGAAAACAAAGTTGAACACTTCCAACATTCAATGACCCAAGATAGACAGTTCTATTCCAAAGATTACAAACAAGAGGTACAAAGGAATGAGACCAAAGCAAGCCCAAGATCCAGCAGGGCAGACATTAAGTCCTACAGGTCCATGCGTAGCATCTGAGGCAATCTGTGGCAAATCCAATGGGTTTGGGTGGCTCTACCCCTTTGTGCTTCCAGGGGCTGGAGCTCCCAGGACTTCTATCTTGGGACACTGCTCCTGCCTTGCAGTGTTCCTCAGACAACCCATGTCCTGGCCTCTCTAACCCTCTGGGGTCTCCACTGCCCTTTTGGCTTCACTCTTACAATCTCACACACTGCCCTCACCTGGGAAAATGCCCAGGCCCAGGCCTTCTGAACTCTGGATGGAAGCCTGTCTGAAACCCCAGCTCTTCCATTCTGTAGGAACCGAAAACCAGCGCCAGGTGGATGATGCCAGGGTCTGCTGCCGGCTGGAGTGGTAGCTGGAGCTTCCTGTCTCTTGCTGTAAGGGTCGAGTTCCGGGATTGCTGAGCGCTCCGAATCCAATTCCGAGGAACAAATTCTCTTGGTCGCTGCCATTCTGGAACCTGGTGCTCCGTGGCTTCCTTCTCAAAGCAAAGGCTTTTACTGTTGCAATTTTGAAGCTGCAAAAGGTAGAGTGTTCTCCTGTTTCCTGTGAGCAATCAAGACCTCTGCTCGACCTCTGCAGGCCACAGCTTGATTGGAGCTTTCTTTCTGGCCACACTCATAGTGTTCTAAATCATTCTGCTGTACTTTTTGCTCTTGATTCCTAACATAAATGTGACTAAAAGCCCCCAACAGTAACCATGCCACTTCTTCAACATTCCACTGCCTTGGAATTTCTTCTGACACGTTAGTCTGCCGCCCTTAATTCAGTCTTGGGAAATGTCTCTGGACATGAGCAAAATGCAGACGAACCTTCTGCCAAGCCGTCATACACATCATCTGGAGGCCAACAGCCCATGCGGCCTTTCCCCCCTAAATGCACACGGCATCTAGTCCATCGCTAAGTGCGATCAAAGTCCTAACAGTTTCAGACCCCCCGAGCCTGGTCTTTACTGGCAGGATTTCTACCAGCCTTCTGGTCTTCTGAACTCTGAATCTCCCACACTGAACAGCCTGAGGTGTTCCTGCTCCGCTTTTTCAGCTCTGGTTTCCAGGCCTTTCCAAACTCTTCCCGAAAGCCACTTCTAATGGCTTCTGGGCCACATGGTCAGGTAGAGTCACAGCAATGACCCCACTTTTCTGGTATGAAATTCTGTCTGAGTTACTTTTCTCATTGCTGAGACAAAATATCTGCCATCCAGATTTAAAGGAGGAGAGGTTTGTTTAGCTTAGTCTGCAGAGATTTCAGTCCATAACCTGCTGGCTTCAAAGCAGAGTGACAACTTGTCATGGTGACACAAGATACCAAGAGCAACAAGAGCAAAGAGGCCAAAGTGCTTAATTACAATAGAAGAAACTGAGATCAAGCAAAGAAACATCGTTTAGCTACGGTCAGCAGTCAAAGGGAACGATGCAGTGCTAATATGATGTAATTATTTGCCTTCAAACACCTGTCCCAGATCTGCCAATGTTCAATTCCCTTTTGTTTTAAAATTTTGATGTTTTTGAGAGAAAGTCTCATTATGTGGTCCAGGCCAGCCTTAAAGTCATGGCAATCCTTCTGCCTCTGCCTCCCAAATGCTGGGCTCACAGGTGTGTGCCACTGCACCCAGCCCCAATTCCCTGAGCTCCTGCTGCCCGTGACTGACTTCAGGCAGTCTCTCAGAGCTGTGAGGAACATTGTTGTGCACTCACTTTACAGGCTGGGAAAATGAGGCTCAGGGAGGCTAAGTTGATGTGTTAAAATGACATGGCAGTGACAGACAGAGCCAGGACTGCAGCTAAGATTTCTGGGCTCCTAGAACAGAGTGCCAGGTGCCCTTCCAGCCCCTTGGGCACTTGTGATAGAGAGAGGATGGGAAAGACACGCACCTGTATTGGTCTAGGAACATGGTAATCTTGAAACTGTACTAATGCTGTGTGGGTGGGAGGGGGAGCAGAAAGCTTGGAGCTGGCTGGCCACAAGCCCCTAGGGTTAGAGAACTGGTGCCAATATGGTAGACCCAGCATAGGGGGCCCAGAACAGTTGTGGCAAGGAAGTGTAGTGGCCGGCAGAGTGGGCCATGTCTTTTGGGCCAGGAGGCCTGCATTTGACCTTTCCAGCCCCTCTGCTCCTCTGTCCCTGTCTTGGCTATGCTTCTCCCTGCTGTGACAAGCTACTTCACACCCACACCTAAGGGAGGGGAGAAGAGATTGATTTTGGGTTATGTTTCAGTTCATAGTCGGCTGGCTCCAAGGCAGAGACACATGGAGAAAAGCTGCTTACAAGAAGCAGAGAGTCCAAGGAAGAGCTGGGGAGCAGACAGAATCTTCTGGGCCATGCCCGCAGTGACCCACCTCTTCAGACTAGACTCCACCTCCTGGCCGTGCATCAGCTCTGAGCTGCTGTAATCCAGTTATTTCCAAAGGCCCCCCGGGATCCCATGAGGTCTGGGAGGGTATCTGGATGCACAGCAGAGTAACACTTACCCATGTTGATGCCCTCTGGGAGCCAGGCCCTGGGCTGGGTGATTCTGAGGACCTACCAGTTGGTCCCCTGAGGGCCAGCCCCCAGGAGCTCACAGTGCCATAGGAACTAATCTGGGGAGGACAGGGGTACCAGCATGGTGTTAGAGAGCAAGGGAGACAAACTCCAGCTAGGGGCCCTCCATGTGTTTCAATACAAGTTGTACCCTGTGACCTGGAGTTCCTGAGTCAGCTCCTTTATAGATGCTGATGGTGGTATTGTAGACTTATACTGTATTTCCCAAGTTTGTGTGCCAGAGACTCAGTACCTTAGAACATGACTGTATTTGGAGAGAGGCCTTCAGGGGTAACTAAGGTCAAACTTAGTTGGGTTGGAAGGATAGCTCCTAAGCAGACAGGACTGGTATCCTTATAAAATGAGGAGATGTCAGAGGTGTTTGTGCTCAGAGGAAAGTCGTGTGTGATTAGCAAGCTGGTGGCTGTTTGTAAGGCAGGCAGAGAGGCCTCCTAGAAACACACCCTGCTACCCCTTGGTCTTAAGCGTCAGCCTCCAGAACTGAAAACGTAAAGGCATCCAGTCACAGCAGGGGCCTAGCAGGAGCTACAGTGGGAACAACATTTAGACAGGGCAGAGTCTCACTATGGACCAGAAGGTGCCTGGGCACAGGGTGGATGGAAGGGTGCAGACAGCCGAGCCCCAGACTCCAGGACGGTTTGTTCCTGTTTCCCCAGCACTTCGGGTCACAGAACAGGTGGAGAGCAGCCTTAGCCGCTGTGTGCTGAGTGGGGATATGGCCAGCAGGGTCTAAGGATGGCCCCAGCAGTCTGCCTGGGGGAATGGGGAGAGGAGAAGGGGTGTCATCCCTAGGCAGGTGACAGGGTGACTTTGTACAAGACAGCAAGACAGCAGCAGGTTCCAGGGTCTCCCAGGCACAGTGATCTTCACAGAGTCGCATTCACTGACTTGGAGCACTGGGAGAAGTCTGGGTTGTTTGCAGAGGGGAACGAGGCTGGGCAGGAGGGGACTCCATAGGGCCCTGCAGAGGAGATGTTAGAGGACCACAGCAGAGAAGTAGTATCCAGAGGTAGGGAGGACACAAGACAGACTGATGGGAGATGTGGCGGGAAAAAAGCCACTTTGAGGAGGGGAGAGCCCATCAGGGTCCAGAGGTACATGGAGCGGGAAGGTTGAGCAGAGGGCAAAGAGAAATGAGCTTGGAATGGCTGGCAATGCCGCCATTTCCCAGCAGGTGGCAGCACCACTCCATTGTGCAGTCCATTTTATTCAAGTTCTTTGCCCAGCTACCCGTGTGCAGCACCCTGGGCTCAACAGAGATAGCATATGTGCTTTTTTTTTTTTTTTTTTTGGTACTGGGAGTGAACGTGAGGACCTCACGCTTGCTAGGCAGGTGCTGTGCTGTGAGCTACATTTCCAGCCCTGTGCCTGATCATAATCTTTTCATAGAGTCCACATTTTGTTTTAAGAAGCAGGCAACACAAGTGTGTGGATTTCCTCCATAGCTGTCAATACACTCTCCAAACTCCAAAGCATTCTCTTCTCTAAGTGGGAGAGCAGTGTTCCAGACTATGACAGATACCCCTTTCTCAAGCAAAATGTACTGAGCCGAACTTGAATTCAAACACTGGGTCTACCACAAAGTGGCAATGTTTGATCACTCGTGCCATTAGAGGGGACAAAGTGCCATGAGATAGATGTATTTCCCAAAGCACACGGTCATGCATGTGCTTGTACGGCCCTGATACCCCTCCAGCATGCCAGAGGCAGCTTCAGCTGCGAATCCAGCCAGTCCAAAGCGGAGCTGACACTGTGTGCAGAACTGGGGGCAGCTTGCTAATACTGACAGGAGCTGCTTCTGCTGGGCTCATTGATAGGAGTAGGGAATTTAGGGAGGGAACCTGGGGCAGACAGGGGCTGTGCTGTCATGGAATTTACTGTCCACCTGAGGAAATAGAAAGCCACTGTCTCCTGGGGGGCAGGGGTACCAGGAATCAAACTTAGGACCTTATGCTTTCCAGGCAGGCGCCGTGCTGCTGAGTTGTATCCTTGGCCCCTGGAATTCGCTGAGGAAGCTCTTGCAGCCACTCCGGAGGAAACTTATCTCCAAATATGCTGTGTGTACTGACCGCTTCTTCACTAGAGCACCTGGGGCCTCGGGTCTCACACCATGACATCAGTATCCCAGCCCTTCCCCCTGGCCTCACCCCCAGCTGTACAGTCCCCCAGAAGACCTCGCTCCAATGCTTGTCCTCACACTGCCCCTCTGCTTGGCCCCCATGGGGCTCTCTGCTCTGCTCGATGAGGCTGCTGAGATGCCCTGTGCTCTGGGCAGCATGTCCCACTGGCGCTGCCGATGTCCCCAGCTCAATCTCAGCCCTTTCTGCTTCTCTCCTTGGTGTTCC
The DNA here is from genome assembly GCA_004027165.1 of Ctenomys sociabilis. Lineage (NCBI taxonomy): Eukaryota > Metazoa > Chordata > Mammalia > Rodentia > Ctenomyidae > Ctenomys > Ctenomys sociabilis. The sequence continues at coordinate 37,906 of PVKA01015269.1, forward strand.
TGGGAAGAACAGGATTTCTTGGGAATTATACAGAGTCTTATGTTTTCAGGGACATCTCCGTCCCTTCTTCAGCTCTTCCACTCGCCTGCAACATTTATAGAAAGAGACAAGAAAATAAATGGGCCCTGGCGCCGTCACTCTTCTCTTCCTGTCCCTCACACTCCTTGCTCTGTGAAGGACTCCAGGTGGCAGGACCAGGCAGTGTCCCCTCTTCTAAAGTGTACACTTTGGGAGAATCGCTCCCCGAGGGTGGGTGTAGCACTGACACCCTTAATCCAAGCATTGTACCTTGAATCAGTCCCAAACTCTGGATTCAGCTGCCCCTAAAGCACTCCGCCCAGTGACTGCAGGAGGCTGTACGGGGGGGGGGGGGGATCCAGATGCAGCATAACTAGGGGTCAGGATGATACCGGGAAAAGAAACTTCCATTCTGCTAGATGTCTGGTACTAACTAGTTCGTGTTCTCTAAAATCAAAGAATGAATTCCAGGAACAATGAAGGTTAAGAGCAGAAAATATTTATTAGGGAAAGAAAGCTTCTGTCTGATAGAGTCAGAAGGAGACCAGGGTGGGTTGTGGGCGATTTTGTCTTTTCAAGAGATTTTTATAGAGCAAAACCATGAAGTGAAGTGGGTCTAAGTGGGGGAAAATGGGAAATTACAGGGTGGGCATGAGATAGGACAAAGCTCTGGTTAACCAGTAAGATTACGAGCACAGCTGCTCAGGTAATACTAATTAAATGGGGATCATATGGGGAAGCAAGTCTTGCAGCAAGTGGGTGTGAACCAGAGCAGGGGCTTTTCCTGGAGGTCAGTGGCTGCTTCTGGCTTTCCCAAGGTGATCGACACCTGTGTAGAATATTGACCACTGTCGTCATCCTTAGGGGAAATGTGTGGATGCATCTTTTGTCTTGAGGCCTGGCCCTCAAAGGGTGTGCCTGTCTCCCCGACAGTTGCAATGCATCTGTGCTCTGCACTGGCTCCTCCAGGACCCAGCCCTGTCTGACTGCCTGCCGTGTGTCTATCTAACTTGGCTGTCTACAGCAAGGAAACTCAGAGGGCGATTGGCAGGCAGGGAAGCAGACCCAGGTCCGGGACACAGACAGCTGGGTGTTTCAACCCATTTCTGCTTCTACACAACACACTGGAGGCTGGAGCTTTGTTCTGGATCATGGTTCTGTAGGCTAGAAGTCCAAGGCAGAGGGGGCTGCCTCTGGGAAGATCATCACATAGAGGAGAAAAAGAGGGAGCCGAATTCCCTTGCCAGCTCCCCCCTTGCACCCCGGTCTCCTGGTTCAGAAGGGCTCTGTGCCCAGGACTCAGACACCTCCCAGGAGCCCCAATCTTCAACTTTCCAACCTCTGAGCATTCGGGGGCAGATTCAAGCCACAGTAATGGCTGTAAAGTGCTGTCATGGCTTCCTCAGCACGTCCTTCCCAACCCTTCATTCTTTGTTACCTGCTCCTGACCTGTCACTCCTGACCTATCTGTCACTGTATTCAGGGAAATCAGAGAAGAGTGGGAAAGTGGGGCCATAGCCCACAGTGGGGAGGGGACCCAAACTGGATCTTCCTTCTTGGGGTGCTCTTGTGGATGGCTGGAGACCCCACCTCACAGGTAGATTCTTCCCTGACCAGGGTGACAGTGCCTCTACCAGCCGCTCATGGCAGCTTCATGCCTCATGGGGCCTTGTTCCTGGTCACAAGCCCCAGCCCTTCTTTATTTTTTATTCCAAGGCAGGGCCTCACTAAGTTGCTGAGTTGCCTAGGCTGGACCTAAACTTTCAGTCCTCCTGCTCAGCCTCCCAGAGTGCTGAGATTACAGGCATGTGCCAGGATGGTCAGCTTGATGCTGGAGTTTTAACTTTCTCCTGCCAGTGTTACCACCCTCGCAAAAGTTCACAGACTTGCTCTTTCCCATGCATGCTGACTGAATTAGAGGAAGAGATATAAAAAAGCCACCAAATAGGAGTCTGTACTTCTGCATTAATTACCAAAGGGGAACAGACTCTGCCACCCCAAGATGTGCCACTTCAGCACAAGAACTGCTTTGAGCTAAAATCAATTGGGCACAAGACTTCTGCCCTCTTGCAGATGAAAAGCAGTGAAGACAGCGCCACACCCCTATTGACCTGCAGAGGGCGCTAGAGGACTCTAGCGCGCTGTGCCCACCGAGACTCCAGATCTCCCTTCTATGCTCCTCTCTACATTGGTTATTCTTTATTCACGTTGCCAGAAGTCTAAGAACTACTACTTTGGGAACTACCTTCCTGGGTTTTCTCCTATGTATATGTGCATATATATGTTAATGAACTTTTTTTGTTTTCTTTTTTGTTGATTTCTCTTTTGTCACAGGATTCTAGCTCAGGATATAGAATAAAAAAATAATAATTTCTTCTCTCCTACCTCATCACCATCATCACTATCATTAGTTGTGATAAGGACTGAACCTGGACCCTTCATTGAGCTACTGTTTTGTTTTGAGACAAATTCTCACTAATTTGCCGGTTGGTTCAGGCTGTGTTCAACCTTGTGATCCTCTTGCCTCAGCCTCCCGGAGTGTTGGTTTGTAGCAGAAAGTGCCCCCCACAATAGTTCCTGCTCCAGATCCGGTTGCTCCTGTCTCTTAGAAACAGCTGGTCACTGTGATACACATTGTAAGACGCAGTCCCCAAGGGACACGCCATTCTGCCTCTGCACTTCCTGCTTGCTTATCCCATATAAGTCCTAAACCACCAGAAATCAAGATTTGGTATTCTAGGAATGATCCCGATCAGTGCCCACCAGTGTAAATAAATCTGTCTCTGTGCTCTGGACGTCATTTCCATGTGTCCCTTGCCACTGCAGGTGTACAAGTGTGCATCACTGTGTCCAGCTCCTTCTCTTACATTCCTTACATCTGTGCCTCCAGATCATCTCCAAACAACTATGTGCTCCTGAGAGGCTGACAGCAGCGTGCTCTTGTTTGTGAAGGTATGGCTGGAAGGATAGGTGAATTTTTCCAATCTCATCTACCCTGGTTGAACTGCATTTGAGTGGAAGGTAAGATGTCCCAGGACGGAGAGTCACATGGAGAGAAAACTTTCCCTCAGGCTCTCACAGAGAGCAAACTGGTCAAGTATTGGCTGTGACTCATCCACATGGCTGACACAGACAAAGGGTCTACAGAGTAAGGTACAGGATTATAAAATAATCCCTGAGGGGACTTCACTGCCCTCATCAGAAACAAAAGCTGCATTTTCTGTGGTATAGATTTTGCTCTATCTCAGTCTTAACCATCTGGCAGAAAAGTATAAAAATGAGGTATATAACATGGGGCCATAATAATAAGTTGAGGTGTAAATGGCTATAGTCAACAACTTCTTCAGATAAGTCACTATTATTGTGGAATGCTGGATTGTATTGGATTGTGTCGCCGAGTTCAGACACCTATAGTGGTTTGATGACAATGGAGTGCCCATCTTTGACAGATCTAGACAAAATAGGGGTATACAAAAGAAGAACCAAGATGTGTTTGTATAAACAGTACAGTTAGGATAAATATGCAGTGCTTCTGGATAATTCTATGAGAAGCAAGACTTGCACAATAGTGACTAGACATTATGTCAGCTTCTAGTACTATGAACAACCACTAGGAAGATAACAAGGTAGAAAGTATTAATTATTGAATCTGGGATACAATTCAACTATAAAAATATAAGGTAAATATACAGCTACACTCTCTTAAGTCACTGATTAGAGACATCTGCTATAATAGTGTCTGTAACTATAATATCATGTATGCACCTTGTACAATACCAAAACATTACGAAAACAGTCTGCAATGTATTAATTATCAAATCTGTCCTGTTAATCTGTCTTGAAATTGTCTCATTGCTATTTGTTCTTCAATAAAAAAAAAAAGATGTCCCCGGGGGCTGATCGCAGAGTGACGGTCCTCACCAGCTCCCAGGACAGTGGGCCATAACACAACTCCTCAGACTGCACCACACACATTAACCAACGCACATTTGTGTCCCATAGCTCAGGGGCCAGAAGTCCCAGGTCAGGGAGCTGGCAGATTCAGCACCCTAATGATGGTGCTACCCCCTCACTGTGGCTTCACAATGCCTATACTTTGTGTGCTGCATGTGCGGAGAGAGTTCTGCTCCCTCTGTCTGTCCCCTAAGGGCACTGACCTCATCACCCACACCGACGCCCCTACAGCTAATTATGACCTTTGCCTGACCTCTAAACACCATGGTAGGATGAAGTCCCACTCTCTTGATACCATTAACCTACAACTCTGGATTAAACTCCTTTGTGGATTCTGCTAAACACCAGGGATGCAATCCCTTCTTTCAGTTCAGTACAGCTGACCACTGTCTTAGAGGCTGGAGGAGTTGAGTGTGCAGTGCTGGGAATTAGACCCATTTCTTTTTTCTTTTGTTTGAGACAGAGTCTTGCTGTGCGCTTCAGGCTGGCCTTGAACTCATGGAGATCCTGCCTCAGCCTCTAGGGTGCAGGGATTACAGGTGTGTGCCACCATGCCTGGACCATTTCATATTCTAGCAATTGTGCAAGTTATCAGAAGTCATTAAGAACACATGAGGACTCGGGAAGTGTATCCTCCATGAATGCTTCTGAAAAGATAACCTTGTTGAAAGGAATTGCTTAAATGAAAAATAAATTAAAATAAAGAGAACTTCTATAGATACGGAAGGATCAAGGATGAGAACATATTGTAAGTAGTTCAGTTTAAATCCTTTGCATTTTCTGAGCTGGGCTTAGAACCCAGAGCTCAGCCCTGCTGGGCAAGCGCCTACCCACTGAGCTCCATCTTCAGCATGCTGTATTTTATCACAGGGTCTTATCTCTTGCTGAGTCTCTAAGGTGGGCCTTTGGCTTGTGATTCTACTGCCTCGGCCTGCTGAGCAGCTGGAATTGCAGGTGTGTGTCACTGTGTCCAGCTTAATTTTTTTTTTGTGGTAGTAGAGGTTGCATCTAGGACATTGTTGGGATTGCAGGTATGTGGCACCACATCTGGAATTAGATACTTTTTTTTGTTTTTGTGGGTTTTTTTTTTTTTTTTAATGTATTTAGTATAGAGTCTACAGGGTCTCACTACACAGATCAGACTTGTAGTGATTCTCCTGTTTTCAGCCCCCCAAGTGCTAAGATTACAGGTGGGCACCATCACCCCAGTCTCATTCACTGTCTCAGCCTGCCCCAGGGGTGGGGCTGGCACCACAGGCCAGGGATTGAACCCTGGTTGCTGTGTTCTGCCTACGCAGACGCTTTAGTCCACTGAACAATCTGGCCGGCTCCCAGATACTTTTGATAATGTGAAAAAGAAGGTTGATGTGAAAATTTAAAGAAGAGCTAAACATGTATATTTTTCCCCCATTTCAAGCCACCTAGAGAAGAAAGGGTGGAAAGTTGCAGTGTTCAGAATTTTGATGATTGGAGTGAAGAGTTGTTTGTAAGCAGAGTTGATGGTGTAAGTGATAGATGCAGAAGGTAAGGTGTACAAGTAATGGTTATTAAAGGTGCCTCTCCACCCCTGACCTTTCTCCATTGTCTCCTGGGGTGGCACCCCTACTTCCTGTGCCATCCTTCCTTGCTTCTTTTTTTAATTTAATTTAATTTAATTTAATTTAATTTAATTTATGTGGTACAGAGTACTCACTACGCAGCTCACACTCATAGTGATCCTCTTGTCTTAGCCTCCTCAGTGCCAGGATTACAGGTCTATGTCACCATGCTTGGTTTCAGTGGCTGGCCAGGCTCACTGGGTCCTTGTGCTTGCCAGGCAGGCACTTAGATTGCCGAGCTCTCTCCCCAGTCCTTTCCTTGATTTTCATCTTACTTTGTTGGACTACATCCTGCCTACTATTAAAGCTGTTATGGTTTGTGTCTAGTTGTCCCCTACAAAGCCTCATGTAGTCAAGGGGTGGGGACTTCTAGAGTTTGTGATTAACTCATGATCCTCTGGGATTATGTGTGATCCAAGGCCAGGATTATGGGCCTTAGTACTGCTGGGATTATGGGTGTGAGTACTACATCCCACCCTGGGGCGGAGAGCCTGAGTGTAATATAAGAGAGAGACGGACTTTCTGTAGCTATTGCTCTTTGTTGTTCTTCTGCCACCAGGAACTGCTGCTCTCTGCCCTGTGCCCTCTGCCTTGGAGCCAGCCGAGTATGGACTGAAACCTGCAGTAACTGTGAGCTAAATAAACCTTTCCTTCCTTCATTTTGGGTGTTGGGTATTTGTCCCAGCAATGAGAGAAGAGTAACTAAGACATTTATTCTGCTACCACCACTGTGCTGGCCTCTGAGTGGGGCTTAGAGCTCTAGAACTTTGGAGGCTGCCTTTTGCCCTTTTGGCCCTGGGCTGATAGCAACAGTCCACAGTCTTCGCTTTGCTGTGACAACTCTCAGTGCTGTTGTCGTGCAGTTTCTTGAGCCAGGGACTTTGAAGATGGCCTGGCATGTGTGTGGCAGGTCCTTTCCCACTATTCTGCTCCCCAATCTGCGGTCAGACAGGGGCTGACCAGCCTGGACCTTTGTGTACTTGTGGGGTCAGACATCATGCATTTCTGCAAATTCAACATCAAAACTGAGAAAGACTGGGATGAAGACACAGAAAAAATAAAACACTCAGGAAGAACTCAGGGAACTGAAAGTGCGAAGTGCTGACTGGAGTCTCTCTGAGCCTATCCAAAACCTCAGCTGGCCTAGAGCGGCTCAGCAATTAGCCTTCCTTTCCCATTTCCTTCACAGTCCCCTCCCCAACAATGACTTCTCAGACCTTCAGCCACCTGCATCCCTACTTCCCTGAGAACTAGGAGGGAAAGCAAGAATATGTATTTTAATTCTCTTTCTTAAACATTGTGTTGATTCTTCTGGGATCTTCTTCTTTACAGCACTGTGAGGCAGGAGTCTCTCCAAGTCCCCTCCGTCCCCTCCAAGTACAGTGGTCAGTTGTATTTGTTGAACAGTGACCCCTCTTTGCCTCGGTCCTAGCTCCTCCGGCAGTGGGGTGTACAAGGCCACAGCTCAGACCCAAGGGCAGCCCAGGCCTAGTGCTAGAGCCTGGCGGGAAGCCTGGCACGCGGCAGCCACTGCGATTCTCATTTCTTGGGAGCCACAGGACTTACTCTCGGCTGCGTCCTCCTCCCTTGCCTCTCGTCCTCTTGCTGCACTGGGCCTTCATGGCCACCAACCTCCAGTTTGTCTGCCCTGACTGCTGGAGTGGCTGCAGTCTTTGCCACCACCAAACTGTGAGGGGTGCAGTCAGCCCGACACAGCAGGACCTGGGCTCCACCACGGGCAGTCACTTCTGTCAGGCAGGGGGCACAGTGGCAGTGGCAGCTGGTAGCTCCTGCAGGGCGTGCTTAGGACCCTGAGGTTTCTTAGAGCAGAGGTGAGGCCTGTGGAGGGCCCAACACAGCTGCTACATCCTGCCTAAGTTAAGGTCTCAGCGTGGCTATCAGCTGTGGATTTGAGAATGAAGACATTTGGAAATGGTTTGCGGAATCTGAAAAGTGAAGGTTACTTTGGATTCATGGACTTTGGATTACTGGGGAGCACAGATCTAAGCCTCCTCTGCCATTGCTCATAGGAGCACTCGGAGGCCCTGAAAGAGTAGTGGCTTGCTCCTAGCCACAAGGTTGTCATTAGGACGGGTTGGCCAAAGGTGAAGGAAGTAGGCAGTGGAAGAATAGGCAGGGCCACTCAGCAGCACTGCACCTGCTGGCAAGCAGGTTGGGAGTTCAGTTCCCAGTACTACCACCAAAATTAATTATTAATTAATTGGTTAATTTTAAAAACCAAGAACCAAAGATCAGGCAAAGTTGAAGGAGCCACTCCCTGTGTAGGTCGTGCTGGTGTCCTGGGCACCTTCTTTGACACTCAGGCCCACTGAGGAGAACTCTGAGGACGGTTCACTGAGGAGCTGGAGTCATCCCATGACATGGAGCTGAGGACCCCTTGGCATGGCCAGAGCTGTGAGACATAGGCCACCGAGGCCCCTCAGTGTGGATGGAGCTCCTGGCCTGCATTATCTTTAGCTGACTGCTGAGGGTTGCAGCATGTTTGAGCCTGGTAGTGGACACTTCTCCCTGTCATAAAAATAGACCTTCCTCTATCAGGCCTGTCTCACAGGTCTGTTCCTCACAGACAGGGCGTGCAGGCTCAGGCTGGCTTCTGCTTCCTTCGTGCAGAAATGCTGGCTAGGAGTTTTACAGAGAGAGGATTTTCAGAAGGTTACAGCTAGCTTTGTGGTTGGATGAGACTAAAAGAAAAATCACCACAATGGCCAGGAAGACACAGAAGAAATGAAGAAGACAAGAACTGAGGAGAGACTTACTGGGTCTCTTGCTGGCTCTGCTTCGTGGCCACCTCTGGCCAAGCCACAGTCCTTTCTCACCTGGGCTCCCGCTGTGCTGTGATTTGGGGCTGTCAACAACATTGCTAGAATTTGCTCAGACATTAATTAAGGACATCACAGGGAGATAAGGCGTTCCCATTGGAAAGGAAGAAGTACAGCTCTTCTCAGATGATGTGATCCTCTACAATATGTGGGAAATTCTAAAAATCCACGCTGGGGAACTGGAACTAAGTGATGAGTTCAGCAAGGGCACGCGATGTGATACATAGAGAAAAATCAATTGCATTTATATACACTAGGCAATGAACATAAAGAAATATTTCCTACTCCTAACCTCTATTGTTCCTTACAATTCAACCTTCAATTTTGTAGAACAAAAACTTGGCATGCCTGACAGCTAATTAATTTGGGAGTTACATTTATTTCCCCAATATCAAGGGGAATAATGATAGCAAAATAAAAATAAATAAATAAATAAAGATAGCAAAATTTTTTTTAAAAAACAACTAAAAGAAAGCAACTGGAGGATTCATGTAAAACAACTACAAAGTGACAGCAGTCAGACTAGACTATTGTTAGTTAACAGGGGACTATGGTGCTGACTCAAGGGCAGACACACAGCTCTATGGACAGAATTAACCTATGATTAATTGATTTTTAACAAGGGTGCAAAGACCATTCAAAGAGAAAAATAGTTCTTTAAGCAGCTAATGTTGGGATTGATATAGGAATGACATATAGGTCTCCAAATAATGTAAGGGAAATACTATGACTCCCAGCCTGCTAGATGTCTGATGTACTAAGTTTATGTCTCTAAAACTGAAGAATGAATTCTAGGAATGATGGAAGCTAAAAGTAGGAAATATTTATTTATTGAGGGAAAGACAGCTCCTACCTGAGAGGACAGGAGGGGACACCTGGAGAGTGGGTTATACCAGGGCCCACTTCACAAAAGAAGCTTTTTTTTAGAGCAAAATCATGAGGTGGGTGTAAGGCAGGACAAAACTATTGTCAACTAATGGGTTTACAAGTATAGTTGCTTCGGCAATATTGCTCCAACGGGGAAGCAAGTCACACAGCAAGAGTGCATGAAGAAAACAAGGACTTCTGGAAGGGACGGCTCAGGAGGTCTTGCTCCCCCATCTTGGTGCTGATGCCTATTTATAATATTAATTTTTTTTTTCAGAACTGTGGATGGAACTCAGGCCCTTGCGCTTGCCAGGGAAGCACTTCTACTGAGCCATCTCCCTGGCCCTATAATATTAATCACTGGAGCTCAGTATGGAGGTGCAGGCATATAATTCCAGCACTCGGGAGGCTGAGGCGGGAGGATTGCAAGTTTGAGACCAGCCTGCGCTACAATGTGACCTTAAGGCCAGCCTGAATTGTATAGCAAGACCCTATCTCAAGAAGACATAAAAAAAGAATACCAATCCCGAGGCACAGCCATGCCCTTTATCCTGAGGCCTGGTCTTCACGGGATGTGCCTCCAGCATAGTTGCCACGTGTCCTCATTTTTGCACTGACTTCTTTGAGGGTCTAGCCATGGGCCTGCCTTAATATTTCTACAATAGAACGGCTGCCTCACTGGGAGGGTGTGTGTCACACTATACAGAAAGATTAAATCAAGGGAGACCAAAGACATAAGGGTTAGATCCCAAACTACAAACCCTAAGAAAACACAGATGTGAATCTTCATGACCTTTGATCTGGCAGTGTGTGTGCGTGCGTGTGTGTGCACAAGCAGGTTTTTGTTGTTGTTGTTTTGTTTATCTTTTGGACACAGTGTCTCATTATCTAGTTGAGGCTGGCCTTAAGGTCACTTTGCCACCCAGCCTGGTCCCAAACTCACTCATTCTATCAAATACTCTACACTTGAATGAGTGATTATCCGTTCACCTGTTAATGGGCCTCCAGACTGTTGTGACCAATGCTGTTATGAACATTCCTGTTCAGATCTTTGAGTGGACATCCTCCTGCATCTGCCTCCCAAGTGTTGGGATTACAGGGGTGTGCACCACCATGACCAACAGCAATGTTCTTTTTTTTTGGCAGAATGCAGGATTGAGCTCAGGCCCTTGCGCTTGCCAGGGAAGTGCTTATTCCACCGAGCCATCTTCCCAGCCCAGCAATGTTCTTTTATGACCCCCAAATCACAAGCAACAAAAGGAAAAAAAATAGCTAAATTAGACTTCATCTAAATTAAAAACTTAGAAGGTTATTATCAGAAAACCAAAAAAAAAAAAAAAAAACCCAGAGAATGGGAGAAAATACAGTTATTGAACATATGAAAAGATGCTTTCTCAGTAGTCATCAGGGAAATGCAAATGAAAACCACAACGAGAGAACACTTCACACCCAACCCACAACAAATAAAGTGTGTAAAAATTAGGCAACAAGTGTCAGCAAGGCTGTGAAGAAAGAGTCCTCACGTACTGCTGGTGGGAATGTAACGTGTTATGGCCACTCAGGAAAATGGTCCAGCATTGTCACAAAGGCTAGCCATGTATTTATTTATTTTTTTTTTCTGGTGGAACCAGGGTTTGAACTAAGGCTCTTGCGCTTGCCAGGGAAGCACTTATTCCACTGAGCCATCTCTCCAGCCCCCGAGGCTAGCCATGTAGTAGTTACCAGCTAACCCAGAATTTCCACATAGGTGCATAACCCCCACTCAAAGTCATGTCCACTCAAAGATCTGAACAGGAATGTTCATAGCCGCATTACTCACAACAGTCTGGAGGCCCATTAACAGGTGAATGGATAATCACTCACTCATTCAAGTGTAGAGTATTCAACAGATAGAAATATTTGGAGATAACAGATGTGGATACTTGGACAGTGGAGTACACACATGTGCTGCAATATGGATAAACCTTGGATTACACTAAATGATAGGAAGCAGCCACAGATGACCACATGTTACCTGAGTCCATTTGTAAGAGGCATCCAGATCAGGCAAATATGTGCGAACCGGAAGTAGGTCAGTAGATATTCGTCCTGGTTGGAGAAGGGAGCAAGGAGATTAGAGTAATAGCTGAAAGGTAGAGCATTCAATTTTGAAGGGATAAAAATGTTTGAAAGTTGGCTGTGGTGATGGTTATGCAATTTGAGAATATAAATCACTGAATTAACTTTATTTCCTTCTGCTTTTGCAGTGCTGAGGATGGAGCCCTGGGTCTTTCATAGGCTAGACAAGCACTCCACGAAGCCATACCCTCAGCCCTGAGGGATACAGTTGTACCCCACGGAAGTTATCTGTCTCTTCTGCTGAGCACCTGCAAAGGCTTCTGTTGTACTTTGAAGAGTGAATCTCAAAGTTGGAGGACCTGGGCCCTGCCTCCTCTCCAATGTCTTCTATTCCCCAGACGCTCTGTCCTGTCTCTCTAACTGGGCTGCTTTGTTTGCTCCCACATCACACACAGCTCATTCCCTTCCCTTGATGGGAGGACTGCATGCTGATGACCGCAGCATGGGAAACAGAAATACTGTAGGGTGTGAGGACGGTGCAGCAGCTGCGCCGGCATTCCGCAGGGAGAGGCCAGAGTGCCGGGCCCAGGCTCAGCTGGATGTGAACAGGACGACAGTGCGGCTCTCCAGGGCGCCTGCGCAAGGGTGCGGCTTACACTTGCACGCGCAGCTAAGTAAGTTCAGAGATGGAGAATGAAAGGAGAGATAGCGACACAGAGAGCTGGCGGCCCACACCCCTTCCCCTGCAGTTCCTCTGAGCAGCTGATCTTTGTAGGAAGCCAGCAAGTGAACCAAGCAGACTCGCAGGCGTGACCCGGTGGAGGCACCACAGCTGGAGACAAGCGGCCCTCTTCCGGAACCGGACACTCCCTGGAGGCCAGGGGGCTCCCAGACCTTCTCCTCCCGTGGCCCAGGTTCACCTGCTGCTCCACCTGAATTCAGGATTCCTGAATTCATAACTGCTGCCAAATTCCACGACCCCCAGGGGGAGCCAGGCCCCACAAATATGCCTGCGTCACCTGGGGCCCTCAGCTCTTGAGACGAGCGCTCTCCAACTGACCTCTAGGGATGGGCCCGTCACAATTGTCACATTCGCTCACCTCGACAAGGAGCCATGTGTGGGAGCCTGGGCCTGAGCCAGGGCAGGGGCAGTGCGTGGGTCTGGGCTGCTTTCCTATTTCTGTCAAGAGAGCAAACCTGAGGGGTAGGGGAGGCAGAAAAGGAGTACTGGGAGGTGGGGGGTGGGGGAATGTGCGGGGTGGGGGTGGCGGTGTTGTCCCATGCCCCCCCTATAATCCCAGTAATCCCAGCACACTGGGAGGCTGA